>RJWM01016569.1:0-44941 GCA_004363535.1 Dasyprocta punctata
CTCCCCCCAGATCTGTGTCCTGTCCCCTCCTCAAAGAGCCTCCGGACCCCTGGGAATAGTCAGTCGGTCACTCTGCCAGCACACCTTGGTCAATGTGTTACAGGCAACTGCGTTAGATAGAAATATTATAGGCAGTCAGGCAGGGTTAGGTCCTCAAAGGAGCCAGTGCAGAAGCCCAGATACCTTACAACGGTGGGGGAGACAGACACCCCCAGCTGTGGGCCAGGCCTCAAGACAAAAGATCAAACAAATGCACCCACATCCTAAGGACTGATATTCTAAATAGTTCTCTCCCACCCCGAGAAAGACAGGAGTCACCATCCCACCCCCTACAGGAAGAGTCACTGCTCTTTGAGCATCCTGCTGCCCCATTTGTCCCTGACTCGGTCAATTTTACCTGAACAATTAATCTTATTGGTTGACCATATTCTGTCCCACCTTACGTTCACCTTGCAAGTTCCCGGGTTTTCCTCCCTTGGGCCGTCTCTCCTTGCGGTTTTACTCTATAAAAATCCCTAGAGAAGACAGAGTCTTTGGCAGCCCACTCAGGACCCCTTCTGTCCCTCAGACAGAAGCTTTCTTTCTCAATAAACCTATTCACTTCTTAACCTCCGTTGTTCCTAAAATTCATCCTTCGATTTTAAAGAACCCGCACTCGTACCAGACATCGCGTAGGCCGGGAGTTCCACTCCCCTATGTCAGATATAGCCCTTGGCTCCGTGGGCGCTGTCCACATTTCTGTTTGTGTGGAGTGCAAGTTTAGGTACTGGAAGCTGCTGCAATAGATAAAACCCCAGAACCTGAGGCTGACAAGGTCTAATTCAAGTTGGCTTTGCATTTGTGTAACACAAAAGACGGCTCCTGTTTTGCAGGCAGATATCCTGCACCCAGTGACCTTGGAAGGCGGACCCCTGCAGGCCTGGGGCTCCCCCGCCTTCCCGTCAGAGCTCCCAGTGGTGCCAGAGCTGGGAGGTGGGCACGGCACCACCCTCGGGCAGCAGGTCCCTGATGCAGACTCGCCTGGATCACCGTGCGGTGTGAGGACCCCACTGCCCGCCGCTCCCTAGACTCGAATTTAATTTCTGGGAAACGTTTGTCCACCTGACCTCCAGACGGTCACTGAGAGTGACACCTTCAGTCAGCAGCACAGCCACGTGGACTTCACCATCCAGGTCGGTGACGCGGGAGCCCTGATCGCCTACCTGTCTCATTCTTACGTTCATCTTCGAGAACGATTATGAAAACAAAAGCCCAAGTCACTGCAGGTGCAGACGCAGGTATAGGGATACGGTGGAAGCAGACCAAGTCTGCCCAGATGTGGACACGCAGAGACTGGCACTCAGGGCTCGCTGCAGCCACGCCCACGTCCATCGGGGGCTTTCGGGCAGATGGAGGGCAGGGACTCATCGTGAACCAGGGGGAGGCTCAGGCGAGCCCAGGTGCAGGCTGTGGCCTGGGAAGCCGCAGGGGCCGGCTGGAAGGGGAGCTTCCTGTGGGGCTGGTGGAAGTGAGTGCTTCTTTCTTCGCGCAGTCCTGACTTGGAAGTGGTGCTAAAAACAGAAAGTGGTCAGTTAGTGGCCGCGTCCTGACTGTCATGGACCAGCTGCTGCAGAGTTCGCAGTTCGACTCCGAGGGCTACAGAAGCTGTGGCACAGAGCTCTGCTGCCAGATGTGAGCTCGCTGTCTGTCTGGACGCTCAGTCTACCTGGCCATCTCTCCAACTGTCCGTCCGCCCGTCTACCTGACGACCACCTCTCTCTACCCATCTACCCGCACACTGTGTGGATGCACACAACCTCTGTTTATCCACATTCTCTCCATCCGTCTACTGATCGGCCAGCTAGGGGCTCTGCTACCTGTGTGTCTCCGCCGTCTGCCTGTGAATCTGCCCGGGATCTGTCACAGTCTGCTCCGTGTCCACCTTCCATTTACCCAGGCCGAGCCTCCACTGAGGTCCCTCTATGTCAAAAACTTTGTACAGGAAAAGCCACAAAGCAGTGACGTGACTGCAGCTAGAAGTGAAGCCGAATGAGTGAGAAACAGAATGACAAGTGTGATACACTCTCACTCACGCGTGGGATCTAGGACGTCCAACTCACAGAGGCAGAGAGTGGACAGCAGCTTCCAGGGCAGCTTGGGGTGACGGGGAGAGGGGGCCAAAGGGTGCGACACTGCTGTCAGACGGCGGGAACGGGCTCCGGGTCTCTCTTGTACAATATGTAACACTAACTGTATAACGGAAATGTATAGCAAGACATTATATAGTGGAAAATTATTAATGAGATGGATTTTAAATATTCTCATGACAAAAAAAGTGAGATAATACATACATGAATTACCTCAATTTACCCATTCCAAAGTACATACATATGTCACACACCACATGCACCTTGAGTATGTATAATTTATTTATTAATTAAAAAATAAAATTTAAAAAAACACACATATTTCTCAGCACCATATTTATTATATTATTTTTATTCATTAAGAATTTATTGATCAGGGTCGGGGATTTAGCTCAGTGACTCAAGTGCTTGCCTGGTAAGCATGAGGTCACGAGTTTGATCCCTGGTACTAAAAAAAAAAAAGGATGTATTGATCAAAAATATAAAGCATGTGGCCAGGATTCAGGCTCTGCCTAGAGTCTGGCCTCACAAATAAACCCAGCCTGGAGTCCTGGCGGGCTGGGGGAAAATCTAGTTGCTCAGCTCCTCGTGAGGGCAGCACTGCATGGGCCCGTCCCTCCCTGAGGACCTGTCCCTCCCCGAGGGCCCCGTCTCTGTGCTCCAGGGTGGGGGGCTGTGGAGCCCAGACCCGGCCCGTGACCCCCTGAAGGTGAGACTGAGGGGATGAGAGGGAGCCGGGAGGCAGTCGGCAGGAGCCAGCCCCAAGGGGAGCCCCTCGGGCGGTGCTGGGTGAGGAGAGATCGGCCGCCTCTCCCCACTCCTGCTGGTGCTGCCAGGGACACAGAGAAAGGGCCAGAGCAAACAGCGGGGAGGGTGGGGAGCGAGCTGGGTGCGGGCGTCCCTCGGTTCCTTCTCTCTCCAGCAGGGCTGCTTTACCCGAGCGGGTAAAGGGGTCAGGCCGGGGACCAGGGCCCGAGGACCAGCATGGGGAGCCCGCACCCGGCTGCACGCCTCGCCTCTGCAGAGACACGCTGACAGAGTCTAAGACACACACGCACACGGAAAACATTCACACGCGCGCGCAGCCCACACACATGCGCACACTCATCCCAGCAGTCACGCGTTGTCGCACACACGCTCACCCCCACACTCACCTGCTCGTGTGCACTTTCACACCGACAACGTGAGCGAAAAGTATGGCGAGTGATTAAATTTAAAAATAGATTTCAGTAAGACATGTTCCATTCGATCCCCTCAAAATCCTGAAAAGATTCCCTCATTTCCAACACGCCTATGCCCTGGTGCTGGGCAGTGAGTAGTAAGATTGTTTAAAAACGTGCAGACATCCGTCCAATTTGTGATCACCACTGGTACATGCACACAGCACTCACATGCACAGCCGACACACACGTCACACGCATCCTCACACTCACACGGTTCACACTCACCCACGCCCACTGCTTCAGGAGGTGACCACGCTGTGGAGAGGCTGAGGCAGGAGGGAGACAGAGCCCTGCCCCCACCCTCCCCGGGCCTCCTGACCCCTCAGGAGCTCTCCTTTCTCGGGGCGCGGTCACAAGGAGCCCTGCCCAGGCTCTGTTCCTTTGCACGAAGCCCAAGACCCTGGCCCTGCTCCTGGGAAGATGGACGGGACTCCCGCCCACCCCGTCCTGGCCTGGCTTCCCGCTGTGGCAGCTCAGCCCACCCCAGGGCCCGGTCAGCCCCAGCTCCCAGCCAAGCAGGGGTGCTCTGGGGGCCAAGCCCAGGCCAGAGCCCACCCCCACTCTCCCCCTCCAGCCTAACATGGGCTCTGTGGGAGTCTGGGCCTGAAGAACTCATGGCCCTGAACGGGAATCCAGGGAACATCTGAGGACGGAATAAACGAATCTCGTGTAAGGTTATCAAAGCAGCCAACGAGCAGCATAAAGCACCAGGCTCCATCACCTTGGGACTAGCAGATAGAATTTACTGACGCATCAAAGTTACCTGGTCCATCAGCCAGCAGTACACCTGTTTCCATGGCTACAGGGCAGTCATCTTTCGGATACCAGTAAAGAAAATTCCACAGGGCGGCTTCCAGCTCGCAAACAGAGTTGGATGTGTGTTTAGTGGTTGATTCAGGTCTCACTGCAGGATGAAGTGACGATATCATTATTTCTGGACTTCATGGCCACCCTGAAGACACCTAGGGAGAAAGATACTAGCGGCTAAGTTCAGGCCTGTTCCCAATGACAGGTCCTCAGGTTGTGTTGAAGAAAAGGACATTGTCACGTGACACCAAAGTGCCTCCAGCAACCACCATGAGCAGAGGAGAGGCTCTAGAGCGGCTTGGGAGAGGCATCTTTGGAGAAGACAGCTCCCAGTTCAGCCTGTGCCCTGTGTCCTGTGCGCCACAGTATTGCAACAGATGCCACTCGCTGAGTGCCTCAGGAGAGCACTGGTGGGTTATTTGCACACACAGCAGATCAGATGTCTACGTCACTTCCGAGATGAAAACCATGGTGCTGGGAGAACCTGTTTCCTACCTTTGCCAACCCTCCCATGCCCACATCCCTTGGCTTACAGTCTCTTCCCATCTGCCAAGTGCACCTGGCCACCTGTGCTTTTGTCTTAGCATCTTTGTTTCCTAACCCCAACTACATCCCCACTGGTTCCTTCTTTTAAGGACCCTGGAGATACATTTGGTTGAGCAGATAACTGAGGATAATCCCCCATCCCAAGATCCTTAAGACTGCCATGGGAGGTGCTGTGAACGTGCCGAGGGCGTGGGGACCAGTATTCGGCTGACCACACGAGATAAATACCAAGCAGGACACAAATGGTTCAGATCGCCCTGCACATGTAGTGGAGGTCAGTGTTGCCCCAGAAACCCTGAAGGATCCCCGATGCAGTCAGAAGTATTTGAATCTCCTGGCAACTTACCATTCAACACTGGAATAAACAGCAGGGAGGGGCTGGGAAATGGCTCAGAGGGGTCCTGGGAGTGTCCCCCGGGGTCCCAGCTGGACAGGCTGGACAGGCACTGTGGAAAGACTTTCCCTTTCTCTCTGCAGCTGCTTACGCTGCACCTGCTGGGTGGGCCAAGGAATGACTAGATTTTCCTGGACTTAGAAGCTTCTCAAATCTTCCTTAAAATAGATGTTTCCAGGAAACTAAAATGGAAAAAAAAAGTGGAGGTCTATTAATATTTTGTAATGAGCTTCAGATACAACTATTGTTTGAATCTGTGCAGAGCAACAAAGCAAAAACATCAGAAAGGTGAAATCCTAGCATGAGACAGTTTCGGTTTGGCCTCACCCTTACCCCCTCATTACCAGCCTCTATCCTCGCAAATTTAAAACTCTCTAGATCTCACGCTCTCTGAACCTCAAAGGAAGTCTCTGTGATCATGACCAAAACGACCTTGAGGCGTGAGTCGATGTCATGAAGACACTTGTGGTCGCCATCCGTGAATGCGACTGCCTGTGATCAGTGCTCCCCGGGGCTCCGGCACGGAAGTGTGCGAAGCCTGATCAGTGCCAGGTCCTTCCTGGACCAGCGTCTCTTCTTTTAGCTCTTGCAAAACTGGCGGGCAAAGCCAGCTGACACCTTCGGCAAACCACAGCCTCAGCTGCTCCCTGAATCTTAACCCTGAGTTCAAGCTGCGCCGCCCTCCCTTAGACCCTGGCAGCAGCGCCTGCCCGTCGCTCCCTTTCCTGCGTGCCCACCTGCGTAGCCGCCGCCTCGCCCGCACCCTCCCACCTGCTTTCCGTGCTGCCTTCTCTCACACCCAAGCGTCAGACCCCTGCACTCCCCCCGCCCGACACCTTTCCCGCTCCTAGGGGTGCGTGCACCCGGCATCCTCTGGGCCACCTCCTCTAGCCCCCTGCACCACATGAAGCACACGATCTGCACCCCGAGGGCGCTGGCGCTCGGCTCGGTGGGCTTCTCTGTTTGCTGTCTCTGCCACCAGCGTAACTTCAGATTCCCCAGCTGACTGAACAGAGGGGGCTGCGGACTTCCCCCTCCACAGCAGGGAGCCCCATCCATCCGCAGCTGCCCTCTCCCAGGGCAAGGGAAGGCCATTTTCAGGAGCAGAGCAGACGCTCCTGGTCAGGAGCCACCTCTTCGCCCTCACGGACTGGGTCCCTCGTGTGGTGTGTGCTCGCCTCTAACACTCGCCTCTAACGCTCTGAACCAGTGTTCAGGGCCGACTTGCAGGAGGCCACCCCGGCCTTTCTCCTCTGCCTTCAGGACTGGCGCAGACCAGCAGATCACCTGGCCCAGCCGCGTCCTCCAGCTCCGCTCCCCGAGGACAGGCGCTTGGGGCCTTCCAGGTCACTAGTCCCTGCTGGGCCTTGCTCTTGTAACTCTTTTCCTTGCCCCGGTTTGTCCTCGACTCTTTGGACCCTTTCCCAGTGGCAAGCAGACAAACTGGGTTTGGAAGCACAGGGGCCTGCCTGGCCCTTCTCCAGATACAGGCCCAGCTCCTCGAGTGAGCCCTGGGCCCTCCCTGGCAGGGCTGGGCCCTGGACGATGAGCCGCCTGGCCTGGATCCGGTGCAGTCGTCTCCTGCCTGTGCCCATGGAAGACAGGGTCACCCCCGCAGCACCGCCAGAGCACCCTCATTCCCGTTCCCGGGTCTGCTTGTGAGACAGAAGCCCCTCCCCAGAAGGCAATCATCGCAGACTCGAGGATGGCATTTGGGAGCTTTTCTTGACTTTTCCTTGAGACCCACTTGAAACCAAATTGGACACCGGAACCCATCTGCTCCTCTCCTTGATTCTTTGTCTGGTCTAATTTCACTGCGACGCTGCAAGTAGCCTCCCCAGAAAATTAGATGGACGGATGATGATTTCTTCTTAAATACCACATCCTGAAGAGAAATTCAATTTAAAATGGAGAGTCGTTGCTTTAAGAATCAAGGACTGACCTTTGATGAATCTGTCTTTTTCAGGTAACTATTTTCCTCTGAAACCTGGGCCTCCGATCCCGGGCCTGGTCATACATTAAAGGAGCCCATGTGCAGCGAACAGCAGCGGGAGCCACCACGGCACAGGGACACAGCGCTGCTGAGTCACACGGTGCAGGTGACGTGGCTCCGCTGGACAAGGAAACCAGCGAAGACTGGCTATCAGTGGGCACTCTGCATTTATGCTTCTCAGACAGCCAGACACTCTATGTGTTTCTCACTAACAGCCTCCTGGAAAGGCCCGCTGTGTGTTACAGTAGGGGCAGTTTGTCCTACTTCTTTGTCACTTAAGAAGTTTAAGGACAGAAGTCACCAAGTCCTTCTTTGCTTACAGAAAAACCAAGGGAATGGATATCAGCACTTTGTGGGCGAGAGACCCAGGAAGACATAAACATACGCTAGGAAAGTGTCTCCAATGATGACTGATGCTATCATTAATTTTTGTGTGTGCTTTAAATCGTTTCAATTCAGAAAACATGTGTAGTTCTCAAATACAAGACGAAGTTTTGAAATACATATGCTGTGTAGAATGGCTAGATTAAGCTAATTAACATGCACATTACCTGTAAGTTTTTTTTGTAGTGAAAACACTGAACACCGACTTCCAGCAGTTTTAAAGCAGAATGCAATGGTATTACCTATGCTCGCCGTGCCGTGCGGTAAATCTCTGCAGTGTGCTCCTTCCGTCTAACTGAATTTTGTGTCCCTTAGCCAGCCCACCCCGGCTGACCACTCCCATCCCCGCCAGCTGGTAGTCAC
This sequence comes from Dasyprocta punctata, assembly GCA_004363535.1. Lineage (NCBI taxonomy): Eukaryota > Metazoa > Chordata > Mammalia > Rodentia > Dasyproctidae > Dasyprocta > Dasyprocta punctata. The sequence continues at coordinate 7,837 of RJWM01016569.1, forward strand.
CATTCTCCCCGCTCTTTTGCTACTGTACGCTTCAAAATGTTTAAATTAAATTAATTTGAAGCTGATACATATAAACGTTCTACCTATGACCGGGATGCCATGTGATGTTTTAATACGCTGTGCAACATTTAAATTGGGTTAAAGTATCCATCTTATCAAATGGATGTCAGTTTTGCATGGTGAAAGCACCCGAGGTTCTTTCTCCGGCATTTGGAGACAGGTAGGTAACGGTTATCTATTTTACTCTCCTGTGACTGTAACACAGGGCCCACTCGCCAACAATTCCTTTTCTTCCAGCCCTCCAGTGAAGAGGGTTCTATGCTTTTCTTACATTGGTGCACGTGTATGGCACACACGGCTTACACTCTCCATGGGGAGTTCACACGGGTACCTGACACAGCTCAGCCCCTTCCTCTGCCCCCCGCCCCACCCCCCATCCCCCTGCTTTAAGGGACAGACCAGCAGGCTCGCCCTTGCCCCGTTCCTGTGAACGCCCACACGAGGATGCAGGGCACGTTTAGAAGATCTGTGAAAACAATACTTGTCCCTAAGAAGGGTTCCCATGGTGGGGCTGGCATTAAACACTTCTGCCTCTAAACAGATTTCCCTAAGCAAACCCATTCCAGGAAGTGAGTGGAGAAAAAACATTTCAGCAGAACAGATTCATCCCTGCCAAACAGGAACTCGCAGATCCTGGACGCTTTACTGAGAAGAAAAATGTGTTTGAATATCTTAAACTCTTTTCAAATATTTGAAAACAGGAATGACGCTGTGCGACTTGAGACACTTAAGCAGAGATAAGGCTGCTCCCGTGATGTGACCAGGAACCCACTGACAATTGCAGTACGAACGCGTGACTTTTTCAAGTGCAATTAAATACTTTTCCCGCTAGAATGCAGAAGGCAGTCAGGCGTCCTGGCTAGGATGCTCGTGGTCTGGCACAAAGGAGCAGGACAAGGCGTCCACAACAAGATGTGACGTCCACAGGCCAGACAGTGACCTGCAGGGGCCACGGGCGGCTCCTCCTACCTTGGGCCCCACCTCCTCACCGCTGACGCCACATGCCGAGGAGCTCTTTGTGATGCTTTGACTCACGTGAGTGCTGGGAAGTGATAAACCCAGAGTAATTCGCACATCCGTAGCCTCACACTTCCGACACACTTTCCAGTAAGGGGATTCGAAGCCCTTTTTCTAACTATTTGGAGATACACGATGCGTGAGTGTCAGTCGTGTCCACCCTGCTGTGCCGTGAAACACGGGGCTTCTTCTTCCTGTCTACCGTGAACCTTGACGCGCCTCCCTGCTTCCTCCAAGTCCCTGCCAGTCACTGCTCTCGTCTCCACTTCTGCGACAATCAGCTTCTTTCCCATCGCCATGGAAGTGAGAGCGCGTTTGTCTTTTTCCACCTGGCTTATTTCACTTACCATGAGGTCCTGCGGGTCCACCCGCGTTGCTGCAAATGACAGCACTTCACGCTTTCTCCTGCCTGAGCAATATTCCGCTGTGCGTCTGTATGTTTTCTCTGTCCAGTCACCAGCCGGGGTTTCTGTGAATAGCGCTGTGTTGAACACAGGAGCGCGGGCGTCTCCATGAGGGGCTGACTGCGCGTTCTCCGAGTGTCACCCAGCAGGGGAGAATTAGGACAGTGCGCTCACACGCTGCTGGGAAAGAGGCAGGAGCGATGCGACTTTGATTAGGCGGTAGAGAAGGGGAAGATTCTGGAATGGGCAAAGGAATATGCAAAGTGGTAGCCGCCCTGGCATTCTCAGGACGCCTGGGAGCTCACCCCAGTGACGACGCCCGCGCCCATCCCAGAGGAGGCTGGGAGCTTGCCCAGGGGACGGCGGCCGTACAGCTGCAGACCGGTGCCCTGGTGGCGGGCAGGTTTGGCAGGGGCTGGTGCAAGTTCCCCATGGGAACCTTGGATTTTCTCACAGAAAACGAAAGTCAGGCCTGCAGAGGAGGGGAAGAGAGGCGGGAGACATAAGCAGAGAGGAATGAGGGTGAGGAACCTCAAAGCGTGAAGCAGGGAGCCCGAGGGCACTGAGGGGGTCCACGTGGACTGGATTCTGATAACCAAGCCACGGGGGTCAGGCGGAGCTCAAGACACAAGGGGGCCTTCGGAGCAGTGCAGGGTGAGGCCGCCCCGCGCTGCCAGACACGGGGGAGGGGAGACCGGGCTCCCCTCTGCAGGATAGGAGGCCACCCTCAAAGGAGGGCTGTGCCCGTGTAGGGGGATCATTCAACAAGAGGAAGGATCTGCTGCAAACGTTGAGGGAAAGAAATAACAGAAGGAAAGAAAGTGCAAAGTCACAGCGCAGGCGCCTGCCGGACGGCGTGGGTGGTCGCGGGCTGGAACGCGAAGATGCGCGATGTCTCCTGTCTTTGCAGGACAGATAAGCGTCGCCCTGGTTCTGGCCACCACGAGATGCGCAGCTTTCCTCTCCTACGTCCTTCTGTCCTGAGGTTCAAGGCTTGGAGCCAGCCAGCCACGGACTGCAGCCCCTGCCACCACCAAAACAACCTCCCCCTTTCAGTTGTGAATGTCGGGTGTTCTGTCCCAGCAGCAGAAAGCTGACTGATGGAGAACTGAGGCCCTCTTATCTAGACACCCGAGCCGAGCTGGGACTCCTCCCACACCCCCAGTGCTCTGTTCCACAGCCTCGACCCTGGACTTCTTAGCCTCCAGAGCTGTAAATCAAATAAACCTTTATTCTTTACAAACTACCAGTCTTAGGGATTTTGTTACAGAAACACAAAACAAACTCAGAAGGCCAAAATGAGGTTGAGGTAGGCAACCAGCAGGCTTGGCATCCAGCGCCTACCCAGGAGGAGCCCGGGGCCGGGGAGTGAGACGCCTCTGCCAGCACCTGGAGAATCGCAGGAGTTTGTGCTGTTTCTGGATACTCAAGGCCATGCAGAAGGACCTTCCTGACAGCCCTGTCCGTCAGTACCGGAGTGGCCCTGCTGATTTCCAGGGGAGGACTGAGAGCTGTGGACAGGAGCAGCTCCACACCGCAGCCAGGAGTGACACATTCCCAGGGACAGCGTCTGCACTTGCGGGCAGTTGGCCGGTACTCGCATCGATTCCTGAGGAATTCTGGGAGACACTGAACAGCTCTGCACACAGGACAAGTCCCGGGGCTGAGAAGGGACGGAAGGGGGCACAGCTCTCAGGGAGGAAAACCATCCACCGAAAGGCTGGCTGAAGCGCAGCTGGAAGGAGGAAAGAGAAAATGATTCACGCAATCAACTGATAGCTCATTCCTTGGCTGCTGACCTAACTCTACGCCATTTGCAGGCACACATAGTCCCGATTTTCTGTCCTATAGGAAATGTTGTTTCTGTGAACCCGGTTGGTTATAGTAAGATAGATGCCTGTCATCAAGCAGAGCGGAAGGCAGGGAGGGAGAGGCGCGAGCAGCACGCACTAAGCGTTTTGGGTAGGAGGTACTCAGCTGATCCTGCAGGGGATTCCTCACTACCAAACTTCAGCATCTCAAGCAGAAACCAAGCGAACTGGGGTGATGGAGAAACATCTGTCTCCACTGACTAAAAAGCCTTAGGTGTGCGCGTTGAGGAGGGAGCAGAGGGAATTTCTGCCCGGAGAGACGCCACACCTCTCGGGTCCACTGATGGCTAAATCATCAGCCTCAGTGCAGTGTGACTGGGAGACCCGGCAGAAAATAATGACGCTGAGCTGGCGACCATCTTATTTGGCATCAGGTCCTCTGCTCACCCAAGAACACGATCTCACCAAGAACTTCCCAGGTGGGAGAAACAGGAGCCAGAGTAAGAATCAAAACAGGTCCCCTGAGTTGGGACCTTCCCGGGGCCAAGGTCACAGACATCCAGGCACGTGCTGTCCACAGGGAGTGTGTCTTCCAGGGCCACGTGTGGACCTTGCCCTCACAGGGCAGACCTGAAGAGCTGCGCGCTGCCGACCTCTCTTCCTCTCCCCTCTCTGATGCGGCAGCCCTCAGCGCTCACAGACGCCCTGCGGGGGCCTGCTGAGCAGACCAAGTTCCAGGGTGTCAGCAGCCGGTCACACGTCAATGGGAGGCCAGCGCATTCACCGACTCCCTTTGTTCCCAGGTCTAGTGTCTGTGCCATGTCACTGTCACCCCTCCTGAATTCTCAGCTATGTAAGCGGTCACTAAGCAACCGTTACTAGGTCAGAAAGTGGCTTTCTTTTTCCCGCAAATGTCCCATTTATATACACCTGTGACCAGCACACTGCCAGCCTGCTCCTCGGAGACCTTGCATGTGTGTGACCACGGGTGACTTCAGCATCTTGCGTGGGTCATGAGGAGTTTACAGTTACGGCCCACCTACATAGGAGAGGCCCTGTGCGTGACTGAAATGGAGAGGATGGGAACCCGGTGTCCTCCCGAAGCCGGTCCCGCTCCGGGAGGAAGGAGGGCCACGGGCCGTGCAGAGGAGAACCTCCATGACCTCTGCCTTCTCTATCAGGGTGCGATTGAAGCATACAATGCGGTTTAAATATCAAAGAATATTGTTACAGTAAAAGACACATAGCCACTAATCCCTCCAGAAATACTCACCTTGTGAATGTCTGTATGTAGTGCAGTGTGATCACAAACTGGTGAAAGCCGCTGCCCGGGCCATCCCACCCAAGGCAGCCTTGCAAAACCACGACCAAGTCCTCACCCACCGTGTTCACCAGATCGGGCCCCGTGCGACTCCTGGCTCTTCCTCAAAGTCAAAATAAAGGGAAAGGGAAGCCGGCTGACTGATTCAGGACACCGACGCAGCCGGGACGGGACAGCCAGAGGCCCACTGAGGAGGACTCACGAACCGCCTCAGAGGGGCAAGAACGAGGGAGCAGCGCGCTCGGAGTGGGGGGACGGCGCGAGGGGCTGACGGCAATGGCCCCTACTGCAATACGCTTTTTATGAGAAGATTGTAAACATTCACTGCGTTTTCATCACACCCGGCAAGGAGGGAGCCTTCACACAGCAGCACGGCCCCGGGAGGGGCGCGGCGTCAGCCCTCAGCCGCAGCAGGACGCGCCATCCCCGCTGGGGATCCCCGCTCCGGCCCCTCTGCTCCCCCACGGGTCACACCTCCTTATCCCCAGCCCCTAGCACTGCTTGGTACCAGAGTCTTTAGGACGGTGCCTGTCCGTGCTCCTGCGCAGGCACCGCTTTGCTGATAAGGAAGGGTGAGCTAACCGACAGGAAGATTCCGCAAATGACTTTGCTAAGACGGCCTGGAATGGAGGTGTGGAAGGTGGCTGAGAAGACAGTGTCCCGCCGGCGACAGTGCCCGGGAGACGCGTGGCACACCCAGCCTCGCGCCACTCAGGGGTGCAGGGAGCCGGGGCAGCTACCCCGCCTGTGAGGCCAGAGGACGCGTTCCGCGGTGGGAAGAGGCTCAGCCCGGGGAGAAGCTGCTCAGAGGAGGGCACGGCCCACACCCGTCAGCACAGACGAGCGGTGACCCAGTGGAGAGGGAGAAGTCCCCAGACTGTTCCCCGATGGTTGTCTCTTTCATAGGGAAGAAGAGGGGACAGATCGAGAACTGCAGATGCAGCTGCTTTTAACCCTGTCCAGCCAAGTTCCGAGGAGACAGAAGAGGGGAGCCAGGCACAAAATGGAGCCCACGCCTTCCCAATCCCGCCACCCGCACCCGGGCCTGCGGCGCTGGCTGTGCAGGCACCGGTGGGGAGGGTGGACGCGGGACCCCTTGGGGCTTGCAGAGCCCCCACAGATGACTGCTTGGCCGCCGCCCCCCTCCCCGGGTGTGAGAAAAGCCATTGGGGCTCTCCAGCTGCCAGCCGGGGACACGTCAAGCAGCGCTGTCACCTGCCTGGGGCTCTGATCGGAGGCAGAGGTTTCCCATGAGAAACCAAAACCTCAAGCAGCCCCACATGTGTGTAAGAGTTCCAAATCTGCGCTATTCATGTGGCTCAGGGAATCCGGAGCCAAGAAATAAGTGTAAAAACTTGTCTTGGATGGGTGAAATCCCAGGCCCCCCAGCAAAAGGCAAACAAGGCCACACTGTGGGAATATTTTCACAGCCCGGGACGCATGTGTGCCGGCCCTGGGAAGGCTCAGGCTCGGTCTCCCACACGCCACTTCCCGTTCCTGTTGGATCTCTGGCAAGCGTGCAGGTTTTGATGTCTTTATTTCCCACAGCGGGGAGCGGGGCCCGCGGAGCGAGGGCTCACTGCGCATGTGCACGGCAGGAGGAGCAGATCTGCCGGAGTCGGCTCTCGTTTCCCAAAGCAGAGGAGCTGCAAAGCCTCCCGGGCCGCGGTGCAGGGAACAGGAGCCCCCGAGGGGAGGCTCAGGGCCACAGCAGAGGGAACGGGCACGGGCGGAAACAGGACGAACGGTCAATCCTTGGGTGTGCAACTGTGCCACAAAAGAAAACCCAGTAAAGCAATTAACTTGTTGTTTTGACAACTGGTAAACAAAGAATCAAGTATTCTGCCTTTTCTCTGCAAATTCTTCCACTGGGTATCGAACAGTTAATGAGGGGGTGGCCATGAGGGTAGAATGTCAATTTGATTGGCTTTGGGATGCCAGGGATTAGGGAAGCTCACTTCAGGATAGGGAATAGAGGCATCCCTGCGGGTACTGCATTTGGTCCCTGGCCTGTTTCCTGGTGACGCTATTACCCTGCCCTGCTTCCTAGCCACTAGGAACTGAGCAGCTGTGTCTGGCCAGCCCCTTCCACAGCGATATTCCTATGTTGGAGCCAGCTGACCAGGGACTGAATCCCTTGAAGCCATGAGCCAAATTATACCTTTTCTTTAAATTGTGCATGTCAGGTATTATGCCCCAGCAATGAGAACATTTATCATTTACTTATAAATATTCCATCTAATACATGATGAGGGAGTGACGAAGAAAGATGGAACGTTATAATTTTGTCACCTTATTATTATTTCCTGTGGTGCTGAGTCTCGAACCCAGAGCTTCACGCACTCTGGGCTAGTGCTCTACCATTAAGTGCGCCCTCACCTAAAGCTTGGCACCCCTGATGCATTAATGAATCAGGCAATGAGCAACAGTGGTTTGTCAGGTTACAAAGGGGACATTATCCACAGTCACCGCCTGAGGGGAGGTCACGGGTTCACCTTTGAATTCACCTAGTCCCCAAAGAAGTAAAGCAGTAAATCAGATTAATATGAATACACCTCTAAGTCCAATGACCAACTTACAGCAAGGAAAAATAAATAAATGAAAGAATAAATAAGGAAATCAGCAAAATTCAAACTTGGGAATTCTTTGAGGCAGACAACTTGTTGTGAGACAGCAAGAGGAAAAGAGGTAAAGGAAGAGGCTGTAGAGTAAAGGAAAACTGTAACACAGCGGTGGCGAATCACGGCACACGTGCCGTAGCCGGCTGCTTCTGTACTGAAAGCTCTGAAAGGTTCACCATCACTAATAGAATATGTGGGAAAATTTTCCAATGCAAGGATTTCATTTGAGTAGTTATTCAGACAATTGTTAAAAAAAATCATACACTGTAACCAAGCAGGATTTGCTGGATATGCAAGACTGATTCAGCATTTGAAAAACAAATATTATAATCCATCACATCAGCAGGCTAAAGACAAAACAATGTGATCTAATCAATCAGCCTAGAAACAGTGTTGTTTTTTATTTGCTTATTTGTTCTTTTGTCTTTTTGAGACAGGGCTTTGCTATGCAGTTCAGGCTGGTTTTGAACTCACTTTGTAGCCCACACTGGCCTCAAACTCACAGTGATTCTCCTGCCTCAGCGTCCCAAGTGCTGGGATTACAAGCATGTGTCACCACATTCAGCCTGAAAAGGTGTTTTTAAAACACATATCTGTACGTAACTTTTTTAAAAACTGTTGTAAAAGCTCTTAGCAAAATAGGAACAGAGGGGGAGAACTTACTAAACCTGAAATAGAATGTTAAAAAACTACAGCTAAATCATACTTCATGAGAAACTGGATGTTCTCCCCCTAAAACTGAGAAAAAGACAGATTTCCTTTCTCACCCCTGAAATTCAGGGCACTAGCTAATGTGATAAGACAGGGAAGGAAAAGGAATAAATATTGAGAAGGGAGACATACAACTGTCCATATTCACAGATGACATAGTTTTCTATGTAGAAAATCCCAAAGAATCAACTAAAAGATCTTAGAATTAATAATCAAGCATGTCAACTTTGCAAGATACAAGATTAATATACAAAAGTCACTTTGCTGAATACTAGCAATAAACATTTAAAACTTGAAACTTAAAAACAAATAGCATCTACAATAGCACTCAATATGAAATATGTAGATATAAATTTAATTTATAAATGTATAAGTCTATACATAGAAAATCAGAAACTAATAAGGAAATTGAAGATCATAGTTAGAAAACTGAATGTCATTAAGACTTGGATTTTGGCTGGGCATGGAAATGCATGCCTGTAATTCCAGCACTAGGGAGGCTGAAGCAGGAAGATCGCTGTGAGTTCAAGGCCAGCCTGGGCTACAAAGTGAGTTCAAAGCCAGCCTGAACTGTATAGTGAGACTGCTTCAAAAATAGAAATAAAAAGATTTGGATTTTTCCCAACTTAATCTACGGATTCAATGAAATCTTAGTAATATCTCAATAAACTACATTTTCTGATTCTAAAATTCATATGGAAAGACAGAAGACCTAGAATCACCAACACAACACTGAATTGAAGGTGTGGAAGGAGAAAGAGAACATCAGTGGACTCACACTGCTAATTTTAAGATGAACCTACAGAATCTGTGGAACAGAACTGAGAGCCAGAGCTAGATCAGGACAAATGCGGGCCACCATCTCCCTTTTCAGCCCTGAGGCCCGGACCCAGCGGCTTGTGCATGCCAGGCAGGTGTTCTATCACTGAGCCTTATCCACGGCCCTTTGCGTGTTTTTATTTTAAGACAGGATCTCACAAAGGTGCCCAGGCTGGTCTGAAACTTGGAATCCTGCTTCAGCCTCTTGAATAACTAGGATTACAGCATGCAGCAGCACACCAAGCTTGTCAAGTGATCCTTGATAAAGAAGTAAAAGTTATTCAATGGAGAACTGTGTTTTTAAATAAACTATGTGGAACAATTGAGTGTTTATAAGTGAATAATGATACAAAGACACGCAGGTACCTAATGCCTTTCATAAAAACTAGCACAGAAAAGATCACAGACATAAATGTAATATTATAAAATTTCTAGAAGGAAACAGGAGAAATTCTAGGTGATTTTGCGTTTGGTAGTGAGCTTTTCAATATGATAAAAGCACAATCCATAAATGAAAGAAGCAATATAAGAGGCTATATTACAATTTTTAAATTTTGCAATGCAAAAGACATTTTTGACAGAGCAGCAGTTAAGCCACAAACTGGAGAAAGGATCACAAAGCATGTCTGGTAAAGAATTTGTACCCAAAATATACAAGAAAAACTCTTAAAATGCATTTATAAAAAGACAAACTACACAATTAAAACTGAGCAAAAAATTATGAAAATACATCTCACCAAAGAACATTATACAGATAGCAAATTAAACATATTAAGAAATGACAAACATTAGGAAATTGCAAATTAGAACAATGAGGTACAACTACGTACTTATTAGAATAGCTAAAATCCAAAATATCTTACAGCACCACATCCTGGCCAGGGCGCAGGGCAGCGGGCTCCCTTCCTTGCGGCTGGGAATGCAGAGGGACCCAGCCACTTCGGAGGACGGTTCGACAGCCCCTTACCAAACTACACATGTACGTACCAGGTAGGGCTGCTACGGAAAAACGGTGGCAGACTGGGTGATTCCAGCCACAAAAGATTTATTTTCTCACTGTTCTGGGAGCTGGAGGTTCACAAATCAGAGACCAAGGTGCTGGTAAGATTGGTGTTCAAGAAGCCCTCTCTTCACGACCCGCGACAGCCGCATCCTCCACGTACCCCATTAGTGAGAACAAGGAACTGGGGGAGACAGCGAGGGGAGAGAGGTTCCGGCGCCTCTTCCTCCTCTTGTTTCGTTTTGGGGTGTAGGGACTGGACCCAGCCCCGGCTCACTGAGCTACGCCCCCATTCCTTTCCGATGCTTTATTTTGGGACAGGTATTCCTGGGGTGTGGTAGTCCCACGTCGGCCCCCCAGAGTGTCAGTGCCCAGGCACGCACCACCCCACCCACCACTCCCAGCCTCCTTAAAGGCCCCATTCCTAAAATTGCATGGCAGAGATCGGGATTTAATGTAAGAATTTGGAGGAGGGGCATTATAGTACAACCGTCTTGTATAATCCAATAACAGCAGGCGTAAGTATTCATTTCGCCCACGCAGAGCCTGCACATGGATGTCCGCGGCAGCTTTGCTCACGACCGCCGAGGTTGACAACCCCCAAGAAGTCCTTCGACTGCTGCCTGCAGAAATAAGCTGCGGCGCAGTCACACAGTGAAGGATCACTTCACGGTGGGCAGGCGTACGCTACTGAGCCGAGAAAAGGCAGGAATGAGTCTTAAACGCACATTCTAAGTGGAAGAAGCCTGTAACCGACAAAGTCACGCTCTACATCACCCCAACTACAGGCAATCGGAAAGGACACAATTACAGAGACAACTGAAAACCAGGGCGCTCAGGACGAGGGAAGGAGGACGGACCAGGCCCCGGGGGCTCTGGAGCGCCAGAGCCGCTCTGTACCGCGCTGCGGGGACCGCGAACCTACGGGCTTTGCAGGCGCGGGGCGGGAGGAGGCCTCGGCGCGGAGCCGTCACCGAGCGGCGGGGCTGGCAGCGCTGGGCTGCTCCGCGCTGGCTCAGTGGCCACAGAAACGGGGCGGACGGGGCGGGCCGCGCGCGTGCAGAGGGCGCCTCCTCCCCGCGAGGGACGCTGCGCGGCTGCGTGCCAGGGGCTCTGAGACGGCAGCTTAGTGTGCGGGAGATCTGAGATCTAACACGGCCCCCAGAAGTGCAACCCCCGGGCGCGGGTGCAGTCCGAAGGGGCAGGTCGCTGGGGGTGGGACTTGGAAGGGCTGTTTTTTTTTTTTTTAATATAAAGGCATATTTATTTATGTTCGCAAACTAGAATCAAACCAAAAGGAAAGTATTTGTATTTCTTTTTACCAACCTTTTTCAAAATGCCACAGCCCTCATGTCTGAAGCTCTCTGTGGCTTTATTAGCAAAATCTAAGCCGTTCACTGAGACATCGCTGAATTCACATAGTTAGACAAGGACGGAAAGGACTCAGGCCCTCTTGTCTGCTGGTGTGATTTGATTTGATTCGCCCACAGAACCAAAGCATTGTAAGCATCTTCCATCATAGAGTCGATGCCTTGCGTTCATCTACTAAATTCTAGACCAAAGTTCATTAGCCAGTTTTCAAAAAAAAATTTCAAATGAAACAGTTGTTTCAAAACCATTAAGAAGTAAATCTACTTAAGAAACTAATCGGGACAGATTCCATAACCTCATTAGGACACCACTGTGCATGCTGTGTTTTGTTTCATCTTGTTTTTGTTTTTGTAAACAAAGCATTAGTGGTAGCTATGTGGCTATTAGTATTAGCAATTTATCCACAGTATTTAACAAAGTAAATCATAGGCAAAAATTTAGTATGGTTTGAGTAGAAACATCCCCTTCTTTCTCTCAAAATATAGTCCAGCAATATGTGAAGGACTAATTTTTTCTCTGCATCAGTTGTAAGGAAGCTTTCCATTCTAGGAACAGGAGCAAAAATACCTACCAACCTTATAAACAGATCCTTATCATTTACAAACATGAACAGTCAAATTATTAAAATCTATCCCTAGAAATTAAAGTATCGATTCAATAGTTCAGGCTTCCATCTCATACAGTTTTAATCCTTCCACTCTCCCATCAAGGACCGAGACGACCAAAGCTTTACTGATACACCGTTCAGTGTGAGGGGCTTTGGGTCACACTCAGTTATTGATAATCAGTCAGTTTCTTTCTCTCTCCTTCCAAAAGCACCCTCAGTCTGGAAAGAAAGAAAAAGTTGCTTATAAATCAACTAATCAATCAATCAATCTACTTTCCTACAACTGTGTCTTCTGCTGAAGTTCAAAGACAAGAATACTACCTTGTCCTTCAAACCTGTGAAAAGACCCAGTTTCAGTTTGCTCTCCACAGTGCCCCTACTGTGCTAATATTAGCGCACAAGCAGTGGTTTTCCAAACGGTAACCGGCTGCCTGGGGCTGCAGAGGCAGCACTTGCTCATTTCTATTGCAAGGCGGATCCCGTGTCGATGGTGTCGTCATTTTGGTTGGGAGATCATGGAGGACTGGATCGTGCTTTACAGCAGCAGCTCCTTCTGTATCAGTATCATCAACGAGAGGGATACAAGACAATCTTTGGTCCTAAATTCAAGTTGTGAATAGCGCCTCTCAATTCTGGTTTTTGTAGCTGGAAGGGTGTATTCCTTCTCTGGCTCCTCCTTTCTCTTCCTGCTTCCTGGCCTCCCTGCAGTGAGCAGCTTGCCTACACCGCATGTGCCGCCATGCTGTTTCTGCCTTGCAGCCAGCCGACCAGGGACTGAACCCACTGGAACGTGAGCCAGAGTAGCCCTCTCCTACTCAGGTTATGCCTGTGGGGTATTTTGTCCCAGTGACTGGAAAGTGATGAAGACATCCGAGTACGATAATTCTGGTAATAGTGTCCTAGTTGAAAGAATCAGAAGGCAACGGTGGCTGATTTAAACCAACAACCCTAATGCCCAGTCTCTCCCTGACAAGCAAACTGCAAGTTCCTATGGACTGGGTAGCTGCAGAACTCCTAAAGGATCTGCTGAATCACGAGCCACTAAATCAGCAGAAACCGAGAGTCAGGGCAACCATCATCAGAGCCAAAAGAAACCCTTCAGGATAGTTCTGGGGGGAAAAACTCGCTGCCATTGCTAATTCTGGACTCTGCTTGTGGTGTCCTGCACAGCTGGATCTCCATTGCCTCTGGGACTTGGCAGCACTCCCACTGCTGCCAAGATGGGGCCTCTACCCTCTGTTTCCTGGCATCACCAGGACCTTAGTCAAAGCCCCCAAAATACTACTACTTTGTCCATCTGAGGCACCAGGCCCTAGCAGCAAGTGAAGCCAGAAGGCTGAATAAATTTTCTACACTAAGCCTTGCGTCTGCCTCCACTAAGATGTATATGGTGGGAAAAGCTTCAGGTATGCAGAAGGAGCTGGATGCTGGGTAGCTGTGATACTCACTGATGTCCAGCACTTGCCAGCCCAAAGCGGGGACACAGTGATCAGCAAGTGAAAAAAGTGATAAAAAGTAACTATTTATGAATGTGATAGTTGGATCTAGTGGCACATACCTGTAACCCTAGCACTCTGGGAGGTTGAGGCAAGAGGACTGTAAGTTCAAACCCAGCCTGAGCAACTTAATGACTTCACGTGATCCTACTTTAAAAACAAAAAAAGGGGTGGGGATATTGCTCCGTACAAAGACTCTGAGTTCAATTCCCAGTGCTGCAAACAACAAACACACGCAAAGAGTGGTGGCTCCTGGGGACCTGCAGGGGCAGGGAGGTGAGTGGGGTGAAGGCAGGGAAAAGGTGTCGGATACGAGCCACACAGACTGAATCCCATCGACTCGCACAACTGATGTGGGTTAGCTTACAACAGCTACAAATAAACAGAACACTGAATGGAGCCAGAAAAAGATGGCTACTTAATGATAAAGGGAACAGTTTCCTAGGATTCACAAGGTCAACATAACCCCCTGCCCTTGTGAACAGCTAATAGCACAACCTCAAAAACTTCATGAGCCCAGAAAGAGTGAAAATACACAATGTATTATCTCTCTCCATGCAAGACCGAGACCAACCATCTTGTAATTCTTCTGCGTGCTGATCTAACGAAATACTGGAGGCGGCATCATTTTCGAAGAGAAGAGGTTCACAGTGCCACTCAAGACGAGGCACGCTCTTGCCTGGGCTTTGGGGGGGACCTTGTGCACCACTGTGTCATGGCAGAGAAACAGAAGGAAGTGGGCATGTGCAGAAGGGGCAGGTGTGTGCGAGGCTGACGGGAGGTTGGGCTTGCTTTATCATGACCCACCCTTGAAGAGTCTAGCCCAGTCCCACGAGACCGGCTGCACTGCTGTGAGGAGTATTCCAGTCTCGAACCTGGTCTATGAGGAAAAATGAACCGAATCCTAGGGTGGTGGCCTTGACCTAATTATCTCCTGACTTCCCACCACCTCTTAGCACCACCGTATTGACCCTTTATTATGACATGCATTTCAGTGGGGACAAACCACATCTAACCCATTGCACACACACACACATATGTATATATCATATATATTTATGAATATGGGTATAAACCTAGTTTGGAACACTGCAAAATATATGAATTTAGCAGCTATTGCAGACCGCCACATCTAACAAGTAAAAAGTGCACTTTGTTTTCAAGGGTGCATAGAATATCTTCTACAGCAGACCACCCACTTGGATAGTTTCCATTCGTGCTCCAGGATCAGTGTCCTATAGACCATATTCTCTGTCTACAACACCAGGCAGTTAGCAATCAATAGCAACCACAAACATACCTAATATAATATCCCCCCTTCTATAACTGTGGCCTTTCTCTCCCTTAAAATAGTTTGTATTTCCTGAGGATGAATGGGTAACTGAAACTAAGGAAAGTAGGATTGTGGATAAGGGAAGACTCTGCCTTCTAAAGGATATTTGCCAAACTGTGCATCATAGGTCACCTCTCCCTGTTCCGTGGCAGCCTGCCACAGGCCTACTGGCTTCCAACTGAATCTAAGCTACCAGTTCTGCTCCCCTCTGGGGGAATTCCTGCAGCCTGCTCTTGAAGCTGGGTACCGGGGGACGGTGGAGCGGGGGACAGGGGACAGCCTCGCCATGGGCAGTGAACCTCGGAGAGCTTCCAAAAAAGCCAGCAGCCCGCTGTGGGACATGTGCCACAGGTTGGTTACCATAGGCCTCTGCCATCCTTCAGCGTATAAACAGGCCACGCTGCCGTTTCCCCTTGGGGAGGCTTTCCCAGCTCCACGCAGGCCGTCCCCCGCCCAGAGAGTCAGGTCAGAAACCAGGAATCAAGGCCCTCAGTCAGCTGTGTGTTTGTTCAGAGAGAAGAGAGCCAGGGGACACGCGTCTGACTGCCTCTTCTTCTCTCTCCCTCCTGCTGCTCCCTGGGACCCGGCCCATCTGGGCCCCCTTTCTGTCCAGTGCGAGCTGCTCGGGGTCACTGCCTCCCGCTCTGCTCCACGACTTTTCTCGGGGCCCTGCTTTCCTTCCCCGCTCAATGAGGCTCATGGCTTAACTTGAATGTTTAAGGGTTGCAAGAAAACACGACTAATGATAGGAATGAAAGATGTTTGTGTTTTGAAAATGTATTCGTATTACACATATCTGTGCTGGACAGCACAGAAGTCAGGGTGCAAGGCTGTTAGAACAGAAGACAGGGGAAGCAGAGGAGAGATCATTCGCTCGCCCCGATTAGCAGAAGGTCCATTCGTTCTGTCCTTTCTGCTAATGATAAGAATTTCAAATTTTAAAATATAAGCATTTTTTTAAACATGCCAAGATAGCCAAAGTAAGGAAAACGCCTCTAAATCACCAAAAGTAAACAAAAATAAAGACCACACAATAAAAGACAAAACAACGAACGCAAGCTAAAATTAAAGCCAAATTTATCTGATATGTAAGTGTAAATGTTGTTATTCATGTTTATTTTGCTAAACTAAGTGTTAATGTTTATGAGATGATTCAATCATTCTACTCTTGGATACTTATGGAAACATACATTTGAAATGTTGACCTCAAAAGAAATGGAAAACCTAAAAATTCAATGACCATGGAAAAAAATTCGAAGAAGTTTTTTACAAACTACCCTGAGCCAAAAGAAGCCACATCGGGACACTTTTATATGGAAAAGCTTGACAGCTTTCAAGGGAGAAATAAGACGCTGCACTAGAACACAACGAAGAAGCAAGGAAGGAAGCTTCCAGAGTCCTCCTCTTCAGGGCTGGCGAACACCGAGATGAAAATGTGATTGGCACGAGAGAGAAAGCAGCCCTGCTGCAGGAGCGGGCAGCATCGATCTCCACAGCGTATCGGCCCATCTGGCTCAGCAGTGCTCAGGACAGAGAATACATCGTGACCACGCTGAGTTCATCCCAGGAATGTCAGACGGTACCGATGTAACCCACTGTGGCGGGCAGGGCTCAGTTTCAAACAGTAGAACCCTCGCTCCCTAGTTTGGAGCAGAAAGGGCTGGATGACGATGAGGGGCATAAGCTGAGCTGCAGGACAGGTGCCGGGGTGAGCTTCAGGGAGCAGCTCCTCCCAGGCTGTCCAGCGAGGGTGCAGGGCCCAGCCCCACCCCACCAAGATGCAGAGCAGGGTGGCCAGGAGGCCCGCAGCCAGGAAATGGAGCTAGAGACGGCGCTCCAGCTCGGGACGCAGCCCCTTCCCCTGCCGGTCCAGCCCTGGCCGCCCACTCCCGCAGGACAGGACTCCGCTCCTGGCTCAGCTCCTCCCTGTGACAGCACAAGCAGCGGGTCAGTGGACATGCAGCCTCCAAGCATGTCATCTTCCAAACTTCCGGCCATGGCACCGGATGGCTCAACCTAGCCCAAGCCTCGCCTCCAGGACACAGGGGCAGAGGAGTCGGAGCACCAAGTCACGCACGTCCCCGATCCCCTGGGCTCCCCACATCCTCGAGTGCCTTGCACAGAGAAAACACTTCCAAGCGGGGCCGGCGCAGCCTGCTCCCTCCTCAAGGTGGACGGGAAACACAGCTGCCCGCTCCATCAGACTGCATCCCTGAGCGTGCCCACGACGCACCTAGTGCCACAGAAATCCAAGACCCTGTCTGTTACTAACCAAGGGCGACACTGCAGTGAAAGCCACCAATAGCACACCCTCAGTTTACTAAGACGATAAGTGGGGGGACGCATTAGTTGTCCAAACGAATAAGTGAGAGAATAAGGAAACGTGGGTGCGAAACAGTCCTGATGTGAGCAGTTTGTCGTGAGATCAGCATCGTTATAACTGAGCTGTATGCAGCCAGGTATTGCTTAACCATGGGGACGCGTTCCAAGAGCTGTTGGGTGGGGACGGCGTTGTGTGACCGTCACAGTGTGCACCTCCGTAAGCCACAGTGCCCGCGATGTCACTGGGCCACAGAATCTCAGGGGACCACTGTCACACGTGTAATCTGTTGTTGACTGAAACGTTATGGACTTCATGACAAATAAGCAAAACATCTATCAGCTTGCTATTATCACTTATTTATGTGTGTGCAGTTGTTTAAGGGTTATACAGTAAGTTATATCTGCATATTTTAAGTGAACAATTCAATGGCCTTTAGTATATTCATAGGCTTGTGGAGTCAGAACCAGTTTTAGGTTTATCCATTATCAATAGCCCCATATTTTGCTCTCCGAATTCCCCACCCCAGCCCTATGCACCATTATTCCATTTTATCTTTTTAGTGTGGGTCATGGAGAGCCCATTTAAATTGAAATATCAGCTATGTGTTGTTTTTGGCTGACTGTTTTTTGAGACAGGGTCTCACTACATTTTAAACTGGTCTTGAACTCATGCACTCAAGTGTTTCTCCTGCCTCAGCCTCCCGAAGTAGCTGGGACCACAGGTGTGTACCATCATGCCTAGCTAATATGTGTCTTTGATGACTAACTTCTTTCATTTACCAAGTGTTTTCATGGTGCATTGTAACATGTATCAATGCTGCATTAATTTTTATTGCTAATATTCTGTTATATAGGCATGTTGTATTTTATGTATCTGCTGGTCACTGATGGAGATTTGGGTCTACTATTCAGATGCTGCTGCAATATGTGTGAGTGTGTGTCTGTGGGGAGATGTGTTTTCCTTTCTCTTGGGTATAATCTAGGAGTGAAACTGATTGGTCATACATTAATTCCACGTTTAACCTTTTGAGGGGCAGTCAGATTGTACAATTTTCCACGCTTCTTAGCGGGATCTAAAGAGTCCCGTGTCGTTGCGGTCTGGCGTTCTGGTGGCAGACTCTGGTTGAGTGAACTGCTCTCCTTGCTGTGGTTTGCGTTTCCCTGCCAGTTAATGAGGTGAAACGCTCCGGCACGTTCTTACTGACCATGTTCACATCTTTGGAGATATTTTTAAGTAGATCTTTTGCTCATCATTTAAATGTTCTTTTATGTCTACTAAAAAAACTAGGAATGAGGAGTAAGTATACATTAGCAGAGGTAATTATATTAATGCTATTTATCGTTGTCCTTCTCTGCCTCTGTTTTGTTAATCTAGAAACATTTCCTTGAATCTATGAAATCTTCCTTCAGCCACTTCTTTGTGCTCTTATTGTCAAATTTATTCTATTTTTTATGTCACAGGCCCAGTGATGCAGTATATGCAAGCTAGTTTATAGGACTGCTGTTTGAAACATTTGAGAGAACAAAGGAATAGAACTATGCATTGAATTGTCTCCCACAATTACGTAAACACCTTCACAGTGGCCCTTTGTTTTTCTCTATAAAGATTTGAGTTGCTACCTGAGTTCAGCTCTTTCAGCCTAAAGAATTCCCTGAGTCTGTCTTGCACCAGTAGAAATGAGTCCTCCATCTGTTTATTAGTGACGTCTCGATCTGGCCTTTGGTTTTAGTCTGCTGGTGGGAAAGTCTCGGCCGTGATTGTTTGTTTGTTTCCTGTCTCTGCTTCGAGCCTGTCGCCCCTGCCCGCCAGCCCCAGGGCTCCTGGCAGGAAGCCAGCTGTCAGACGGAGGGGACAGGTTCCCCGCGCAGGGCGAGCCGCCTTCCTCCTGCCGTTTCCAAGACTGAGTTTTCGGTGTCTTTACTATGATGCATCTGCCCGCAAACCTGTGTTTATTCTATGTGGAGGGCGTCGAGCATTGTAAATGTGCAAGTTGTATTTTTTAATAAATTTGGAAGCCCCTGGTCACGGTGTATGCCGAGATTGTTTGGACCCCCTCCGTCCCCTGCTCCCGGCCCGGGGTGGACCCTGCGCTCCCGGGCACACCACGTTTCTCGGGCCCTGTTTGACTTCCCTTTCTTCTCTTTCTGTCTTCGAATTGAATACTGTCTATTGATCTGCCTCCGCGTTCGATGCCTGCGCTAATTATCTCAGGTCCTCTAATGAATATTGTTTCATTTATAATTTTCAGCGACTGAATTTCCATTGTCCTTTTCCACGCGTCCGCCTGTTAACAGATCTTGGTGCGGCGTGGCGCAGTGCCCAGGCCTGGCTCCCCTGCTGTCAGCACAGCCGCCTGTGGCTCCCGGGGCCTTTCAGAGCCTCACACTGGGCCCTCGCCGACTCTTCTTCCGTACGGTTCACACTTTCCTGTCTCTTCGTACGTTTTGTAATTTCTAACAAGAATTTAGTGTTTCAGATAATACGCTGCAGTGACTTTCAGCACTTAGTGTCTCCCAGGACACGGCAAGGGTCACAAATTGTTCCCTCGCTTGCTTGCTTAGTGGCTTAAGTCTGACTCCTGTTGCCCTCCCGCGTGAAGTCCCTTCTGTCAACCCACGGAGGGCGCGGGCGTGGACTGCCATCAGGCTCCGGCGACCTCCAGTCCACCTTGGTGACCAACTGCCCCGCACGCTGGCCTGGTGAATCTGGGCCTCCTCGCGGGCCCCACGAGCGCTCCTCTGAGGTCTCTTTTCCTCGTGGACGAACTGGCGCATGACCTGGCTTTGTGCTCCTCTGGACCCGCTGCCACTCAAATCTCCACGGTTTTCAGAGGCACTCCTAAACTTGGACTCCTTATTCTATGTTCTAATAATTCAGTCTGTCCAGGGGGCACTCAGTCACCCCACAGGTCTGCCCCTCGGGGCTCCCTGAGAACACCGGAGGGTGAGGCAGTGTCCCCCAGGCTCCCATTACCTTGTCAGTGATTCCGTCCAGGATCTGGGTACGGAAGAGGAGGCCGTGTGGCTCTGTGACGTTCAGTCTGTGCTCCCAGAGGACACCGGGTCGCCTTGACCTGACGCCCCAGGACGCACAGCCCAGGGGGCAGATGTACTGCTCTCGCCTCGAGGGAAGAGACGCTGCTCTCTCAGCCCCCAGAGGACAGGACAGTGGTCTCAGGACCCCTGGGGGCTTCCTCAGACCCTTTCCAGGCAAGAAAGCTCAGACGATTTTCATTAAAATGCTAGCGCACTGCTGGTCCCTTTTGCACTGTCCTCACCCAGATGTGCATGGGCTGCTGCGGACGCCTCCCCAGGTCGCTGGACGTGTGACCGTGTCCGTGCTCTAGGAGCGATGGAGGGGGTGTTCTTGTGCATTGAAACATTTCTCAGTTTTGACAGCTGTCACCAACACAAACAGAACTTTGCACGCAGAGCACACGCTGTGGTATTTCAGTGCCAAGGGCTCCTGAGCTCAAGTAAGTTGAGAGTGAGTTCCGCTGGTGCCCGTCACTCCCTGTGTGTCCTCCTCCCCTCCTGCAGGGCCAGCCCCCAGCGAAGGCAGTTGCGCCGCAGCTGGCTGGAGGAAGGTAGGTTTTCAGGAGGACGGGTGAATATCTGCACAGGTGCGCGTGCGCACACGCGAGACCCAAGCGCACACGTGCACGTAAAGGGCCTTTTCCTGGACCTGCGCTTTGTCCCACATACAAAGAGCAGTTCAGAATGAACCGCAGGCCCACGAGAAAGCCCCAAGGCATAAAACCCCCAGAAGGAAATATTTGTAGCCCAGAATGATCACACTGGTGCATTGAACTTCTTCAAAATTAAGTCACCGAATTGAAGTGAGTACTTGCAATTCACATATCTGATGAAGAAGTTTCACTTACCACATTCAAACAACCTCAAAACTGAATTAAAAAATAAAAGTCGGCAGCAACAATGACAACTAAAAGGACAAAATTCTGCATGGCTAGCATGGACACGGAAGACAGAGTAACTGCGGAGGGGAACCTGGCCGACTCCCCTCAGGCAGAAGTCAGAGGTCAGCAAAGTCCTGCTGGGGCCAACGTGGGCCTCGATGTCGATGTCACAACAAAGTCACAAGGACCGCACCCTGTGCGTTGCTGTGCTCTGCTGCACGGAGCCACCTCTCCATCAGACTCAGGTGGAGATCTGGGAATTTCAGGGTCTCCCCTACAGGTCTATTAAAACCCTGCTAAAGGTAAGGAAAAAAAATAGTAGACTCTAAAAGTCACCAGAAAAAGTTTACGTAAATCACAAAGTATTTTTTTCACCATTGCTGTGGCTTAAAAGACTGTGGTTGATAGACGAACTCAAAGGACTGAGGTCTCCTAATTTGATCAATAGCCACCGAAAGCCAGGCGAGAAGACTGAAGCGCGCTCTGCCTAAATTCCAGGACATCCTAGAGCTGTTCACACCCCAAAGGGCCCTGGAGGAAGCGCAGCCAGATGAGACCACGGTGAGAGCGAGAAGGGCCGGGGTCACCAGTCCTTGTGCTCACTTTAAATGTTGCTATGGGATCTGGATTTTGGAGATGCTATGGAGATGCAGCCAAGAAAACTGATCCAGAAATCCAAATCTCTGCATAAGTGTTTGCAGAATTGCCCAGTTTTCTGCACCGGCTCTGCACTGGGCACTCTGTTGGCGCCCACGCCTCTGTCCTGGGCCACCACCTCTGGTGTCCCCAGGAGAAGGCTGCTGTCTCCTCACCGCTCCTCCCACTGCCCCCACTCCCCTGACCAGCAGCCCTTTATTTTCTGACCGCCTCTTGGGCCACCCTCCCCCATCCTCCCCACCAGGGTCACACGAGCCACTCCTACCCGACTGTGCCCCACGTGCCCCCAAGCCCACTAGAGCAGGAGGGCAGGGAGCCCGCTCTGAACAATGTCTCCCGGTCACTGCGTCCCCAGCTTGCGGAAGCCCCCGGTCCTGGTGGCGCCTGAATTCTGCTTGCTCCTGTGCCCGTCCTCCCTTCCTCCTTCTGTTGCCTGAACCTCTCCAGGGCCTCAAGGCCCGGTGTGGACCTCAGCCTGAGGTTCTCCCTGTTTCTACGATCCGTAGCCCCAGTTTGCTCCCAACACGGGCCTGGGAGGTGGCTGCCTTTAACGCTGTGCAGGCTGTGCTTCCCTCCACAGAGCGAGCGTAGGTTTCACAGGGGCCGAGGACAGAGACGTTCTCATCACCTTGTTCTACAAAGGCAGGCACTGAGTGCGAGTAGTTCAGGGACCGCCGACACGCGGCCTCGGAGCGGCGGGTCAGGCACTGCGCTCCCGTAGCTGGGATCTGCGCCCAGGGCTCCCTGCAGAGCAAGGCGCGGTGGGCGGGGAGGGCGCCGTCCGCTTTATTCTTGACCTTCCCTCAGCTTGTCATCTCAACAGCGATGAGCTTGACGGTGGCCCAGGCCGGGCTGCTTCGTGACACGGAGGCGGGGCCACGTCTTCTCTCTGGATCTCCAAGTTCAAAGAACGGTTCCAG
The DNA here is from genome assembly GCA_004363535.1 of Dasyprocta punctata. Taxonomy (NCBI): domain Eukaryota; kingdom Metazoa; phylum Chordata; class Mammalia; order Rodentia; family Dasyproctidae; genus Dasyprocta; species Dasyprocta punctata. Next base: position 30,224 of record RJWM01016569.1, read on the forward strand.
GGCCGCTCTTTCAGCTGAAACCGAAGCACAAGGAAGTCGACAGCCAATGGCCCCTGGCAGACATGAGTGGCCTCGGAACACTCGGTCTCCTGTGAGTCGCAGTCTAGCGTCCCCCACCCACCCTGGAATCCAGGCCCCGGCACTGGGTGACCAGTAGAAGGTGGCCGGAAGGACACGGTGCCAGTGTCTGGGCAGGCCTGCACCTCAGAGAAGGACAGCTTTGCATTCTGTGCCACAGCCGCATCCCCAGGAGGGCAGCAAGGTACTCACGGCCCCACGGCCGTCCTGGCGGACAATGGGCCCAGAGGACAGTGAGCAGCTGCGGCCACCCAGGCCTAGCCCAGATGCAGATGGAGACTGTTTAAACCACTCAAATTGGGGGTGTCTTTTAATAAAGCAGGCAGCATGACAGAGAAGTGAGGGGGAAACTGGCGAAGATGGGAGAATGAAACATGCCCCTGTCAGCTCAGACACGGGCAGCGAGTTGTCAGCATCCAGGGCGAGGGCAGTCCCGGGTCACAGCATCAACAGGACTGATGTCGGCTGGGACTCTCTTCTGTCCTCCTGGGTCCCTCTGTGCACAAAATCCCCCTCCCAGGAGACCATCTGGACTGGATTAGTGCCCACCCTCACGGTTTTACCTTCACCTCCCCTATCTGCAGAACCCTATCTCTCCTCCAGTCCTGGAGGGCAGGGGTCCACCTGGTCCTTTCGGGAGGACTCATTTCCACCCAGAACTCTTGGGCTGGGAGAGCACAGATATCTGTGGACACGCGGGGGCTGAAAGCTGTGGGGAGCACTCAGTGTGAGCCACACTGCTGGATCCTTTGCATACACGCCCAGGAGTCCCTGCGGCGATGAGGGGACAGAGACGGGGTTGAGCACCCACATGGCCGAGGCACTTTACTGAGCAGCAGGGCCAGGCTCACGCCAGGCTCCAGAGCCCCTGTGCACACGGCAGCACCATGCTCTTGGCTCCTTTCCTGGTGCTCAGCACCGTGGGGGGACAGGGACGAGGACATGGGTCCCTGGGTGTGCGCAGAGTGCCTCATTCTAACCAGTCACACCACAGAGAAAGCTGGGGTCAAGGTCAAAAGCACGCAGGACTTACCCCAAAGCTACAGTTACCCTTCGTGACCTGGGAGTGGAGTTGCTAAGAGAGTCAGGAACAGAAACCAATTACCACATGTCATGGTCTGAGTCTGGATGTCCCCCCAGAGCCTCATGCAGTCATGGAGGCGGGCTTCTAGGGTTTGTGAATGACTCATGGCCCAAGGCTGGGATCATGGGTGTGAGTGTTACACCCAAATGGATGTGGCCTACACACAATATAAGGGATAGAAAGAGTCTTCTCTCTATGCTCCTCCCCTTTTGCTCTGTTGATTGTGCTGTCTTCCTCTGCCATGAACCACTCTGCCTTGAAGCCAGCTGATTATGGACTGAAACTTCTAAAACATGGTAAGCTAAAGAAACCATTTCTTCCTTCATTTTGGGCAACAGGTATTTTGTCTCAGCAATGTAAGAAAAGTAGCCAAGACAATTTGGTACCAGGAGTAGGGCCATTGCTGTGACTACACCTGACATTGCGATTCAACAGTCTTTAGAAATGGCTTGTGGGAAGAGTTTGGAAAGGTTCAGAGACATCGCCTGAAAGAGTAGCCCTGGAGTGGCTCAGGTTGATCTGTATGGGAGATTCTGGTCAGAGCGCAGAAGATCAGAAAACCAGTAAAGACCAGGCTCTGGAGGTTTCTGCTGGGAAGAAGGACTGCACTGGTTGTTGGACTCTGGACAGTGTGTGTTATGGCTTGACAGAAAGTTTGTAGTCATTTTGCCCATGTCCAGAGACTTTGCCTGAGACTGAGATTAAGGGTGCTGAACTAATTAATCTGGCAGAAGAAATTTCAAGTCAGTCGAATGTTGAGGTGGTGGCATGGCTATTGTTGGAGGTTTTTGGCCAGATCTATGTCACTAATCAAGAGCAAAGAGCCCAACAGGATGATTCAAAATGTGAATTTGCCAGGAGAAAAACTCCAGTAAAGCTGTGGACTGTAAAGATAGAGCTGAGATCTCAATTGCTGACAAAGAACAGAAGAATAGAAAAGATGGCCTGGGGGCATCACAGGAAGTGATGGGTCACTATCCTTTGCAGCCTCAAAAGTGCAAAAGTGAAAGACTTCGCTTTGAGGAGAAAACCACAAAGCACCATGTTCCAGAATGGCAGCAGCAGTCACAGGAGGCTCCAAGGCAGAGGCCACATGGGGTTCCAGAATGGCAACAACATAGAGAATCTGTCCCTCAGAATCAGATTCAGAGAGCCCAGCAATCCAGGCCCCCAACCCCTGCATCCAAGAGAGAGGAAAGCCTGGCTACTGCTCCAGCTGCAGCAGCCCTTGGCAGCATTCACGTGGTGCTGGTTTAAACACATGCAAAATGCACAAGTTCTGAGATTTAAAAGGCTTCCACTTCGATTTCAGAAGGCCTGAGAGGCCAGGCAGTGTGCCTCTCAGAGGGCAGTGTGTGAAGCTGTGAGTGTGAAGCCAAAGGTACAGTGGAGAACCCAGTAGTTTGGAAAAGCCAGGAGCATGGATCATCTAAGGAAACCTGCAAGGAGGTAGCAAAGCCAGCCCAAGAGAGAAGCCATGAGAGCCACAATCATGGCAAGTGCCAAGGAATGGAGTCACTCAAGCGTTTTGAAACTCACAACCAGATTGCTTCAGGTACTCCACACTGAACTACAGAATTTAATGTTTGCTCTGCTGGATTTTGGACTCAATCGTTTATATCACCATTTGTAACTTTTGGAATGGTAATGTTTATTTTGTGCCATTGAATGTCGAAAGTGCTCAACTTTCTTTTAATTTGTACGGGGGCTCACAGGTAAGAGTTTGCCTTAGACCTCAGAGGAGACTTGGGACTTGGATTTTTCAGCAATGCTGAAACTGTTAGTACTTTGGCAACACTTGGAGATGGACTAAATATCTTTTGTATAAAGAGTGTACATGAGTCTTTGGGGGTCCAGGGGTGCGATGTTATGGTTCAAATCTAGATGTCCCCCCAGAGCCTCATGCAGTCATGGAGGCGGGCTTCCAGGGTTTGCGAATGACTCATGGTTCAAGGCTGGGATGACGGGTGTGAGTGCCACACCCAAGAGGGCGTGACCTACACACAACAGAAGGGACAGAGAGAGTCTTCTCTCCGTGCTCCTCCCCTTTTTGCTCTTGTTGCTTGTGCTGTTTTCCACTGCCATGAACTGCTGCCATGTGCCACTCTGCATTGGAGCCAGCTGCCTATGGACTGAAACCTCCACAAACTGTCAGTTAAATAAGTCTTTCCTTCCTTCATTTTAGGTGTCAAGTATTTTGTCTCAGCTATGAGAGAAAAGTAACCAAGACACTACACATGCTCAATGAAAAACTATTTTGTCATGAAAAAAGAATGAAATCCTGTTATTTCCCACATAGGGGGAGCAGGAGACCAGTACATCAGGTGAAATAAGCCAGCACGGAAAGACAAATACTGCCTGGTCTCATGCACATGAAATCTCAGAAGAAGGATCTGGAAGTTGAGAGTAGAATAGTTGTTACCAGCGGTCAAAGAGAGGGATGGAGAAATGCTAATCCATGGTTTCCCCATCAGGGAGGAGCAGAAGTTCTGGAGAGTGGCTGCACGGTAGGGTGACACAGGTGACGGTCAAGTACTGCATTATTCCAAAAGCCGAAAGGAAGGATTTTGAAAGTTTTCACCATAAACAAATGATGCATATTCAGGGAAGTAGGTATGTTTAACCAGACTTAAACATTATACAATGAATATGTGCATCAAAATATAATATGGCACCCTACTAATGCATATCATTTTGTGTTTTCATGTATCAGTTAAAAATAAATTCAAAAAGAAGAAAAGAAACTGAATCCTGGAGACCCAGGCCATTGATAAAGTCAGACTGGGGCTCCTGTTTACTCCCGACACCTCCCTTCCCTACCCGCCCCAGTGTAGAGAGGCAACGCGTGGGGACGCAGCCTCGGTCAAGGCCAGCCGGGCAGCCAGGACAGGTCACTCGGTCTGGCTGGGCCTGGAGCTCTTCCCCAGAAGCACTGCGCAACAAGAGGCAAACTGCCCAGGGTCTGGCTGCTGCCCTGACCTCAGGCTCTGATTCGCTCTGGCCTCCTCCTGCATGCGGGGTCAGAAGGACTGATTTCAAATGCTCTTCACTAATTTCAAATTAGCCAAGGCTGACTTTTTACAGACCTGATTGGATGATTTCTTTTCTTTTTCTTTCTTTGCCCTGTGGTATGGGGATTGAACCAAAGGCCTTTGCACTGAGCTATATCCCTGACCCTTTCTCATCCTTTTTATTTTGAGTAAGGGTCTCATTAAGTTGCCTGGGCTGGGCTGGGCATCCTCCTGCCTCGGTCTCTCAGTGTTGGGATTACAGGAGTGCAGGATGACATCTGGACCCCATGGGATTATCTCATTCCTTAACCTCACGAGGGTGCCAAGGACCCAGCAGAGGAGCAGAACCTTGCTGCTGCCATTCCCTGGGGCCTCTCGCCTTGGCCTTGTTGGTGCTGTCCCGGGGCCCGGCTGCTCTGCGGTCAGCTGTTTAAGCAAAGTGTCCCTACAATAAGGGTCAGGTTGGTTAGCACCTGCGGTGTCCAGGAGCAGAGCACCTGTGTGCCTCCGAGGATGGGCGGAGCACCGGCACCTGCACCTGCATGGAGCTCCACAGGAAGCGCTGTAACGCTGACTTCCTCACTTGCTTTTAGGAGAACTGTCCCTCCTCTGCTCTGGTGGCTGGACAGTTCGCCCTGGGGTGAAGCCCACCGCCCTAGTGGCTCTCACTAGAAGTGTCCAAATCATTCTTTAAAATGCATGATCCGTCCCACCAGGGGGTTTCCGTTTGCTAAGTAGAGTCTGCAGGGCGCTAAAAAGCATGTAAAGCCCTTCTGCCAAGAGATAAGGGAAAAGCAGATTTAGTTCTCTCGTGCACAGTAAGCCAAGGACAAAGGTGCCAAGGACACGCAGGTCAAGGTGCCAGCGACCCTCGGAGCAGGGCCATTTGCTAGGAGGGAGGCAGCTGCGCCCTCTATCGCTGGGGGGCTTTTCTAGTTTCCGATGAATCACGTGCAAAGATGCATCCAGCTGCCAGAGCTTTTCTTGGTGAAGCATTGGGAGGTCAGCGCACTTGCCAGTGATCTCTAATGGAGAGCAACCTACCAAACTCACTCCTGGTTCCCCAATGTTCTGGTGCACTTGGGAAGCCTGTTAAACACCCACTGGTGGTCCTGCCAGAGTGGCCCAGCCAGCAGGAAGGCGGAGCCCAGGGTGGGCGTTTACAACACGCTTCTGGGGGCTCTGCTGTTGCTGCTGGTCCGGACCCCTGGCCGGGCATCAGTGCTATGTAGAAATCTCCTCGTTATCCTCCTTCGTGATCTCCTTCTCCAAGGGAGAACGTGGAAGACCAAGCTTTTCCCCCACACAGCTCCCGCTGCACATCTCCAGGCGGCTGCACAGCTGGCTTCCAGGGACCCAGGAAGGCGCGTGTTGAGAGGTGGCCCCCGATGGCGCAGCGGCCGCTTCCTGGGCCGGTGACCTCATCTGCCCAGACAGGAAAGGCTGCCCCCAGTTTTGCACGACCTGGTCCTTCTGCTCCCATAAAATCAGTCGCTTCTCATAAACTATGCAGTGGGACCCAGCTTACATCAGGAAGCACCAGCCACGCGAACTGGGAGCCTTGTGGGCGGGTGGGGGAAGTGGACGGGGGGGACAGCCAAGGCTGAAGGCCTGTTTCCTGCTCATTGTGTCCCAAGGAAGGAGGCCAGGCGGTGAGCCCAGCTCAGCTGCGCCCGGAGCTGTGGAGACACACAGGCTGCCCATCCTCCACCAGGCTGGGGGGCGGAGCCCGGGGCTCCCTCCCCACCCCGCCATGCTGCGGGCTTTCGGGCTGCTCACGCTGGCCGGCTGTGGTAGAGCCAGACCTTGGCCCGGCTTCACTTCCTGTCCTAAAAGTTCTCTGTAAGAGAACCAACCGGTTGCCCAGGTTGGCTTTTGACAGGGAGGTCACTAGCCGCCCCGGAACCTGCAGCTCCGTGCACCTGCAAATGTGAAAGGATTGTGTATGTGTGTGCGTGCGTGTGCGCCTGTGTGCGTGCGTGTGCATGCCTCCCGTGTGGCTCTTTTATTTCCAAGCATTCTTGCCAAAGCTTAACACTGCTGGGCCCACTACCCTGACACCCTGACTGGTTTCAGGAGGACTTGTTTGTTTGTTTGTTTGTTCTGGATGGACATGTCATCTCGCTCTCACACAGTGAAAATAAACACTTCAGCCCACCCCACCCCCCTCCTTTCCTTTCCCCAGACTCCCGGGAAACTGTCTCTGAGACCGCCCAGCGCTCTGACTGGACAGGGTGAGAGGGTGACCACGGCCTGCAGATACACCGTCTTCACTGTGCGCTGGTGTTCTAGACTTCTCCCGAGAATCCGCCTGCATCTGAGGGGCCCTCAGCAAGGGCGGCATGAAATGCTTTGTAGACGCTTAAACACAAGCGGCTCCCTCTGTGTGGTGGGTCCGGACACATCCTGCCTGCCGCAGGCTCCCATGAGAATCTGGGACCTGTTTCGGGGAGCTGGTGGTGAGGAGCTGCCCCTCCCGCTTGCATGGAAACAGGGGACCTTTGGGGTTTTTGTCTCCACCGCCAAGAGGAGGCACGAGGGCTTGAACCTCAGAGGTAGAACTGGGGTTCTCCGGGGAAGCAGGGCCCACAGGATGTGCGTGCAGAGAGGCAGAGGCTGGCTCATGCAACTACACAGGCTGCAGACCCCAAGCGCTGAGGAGTGCAAGCTACAGAGCCCGGAGAACCGGCGGCACGGGCTCAGCCGGCAGCCCAGAGCAGACACCCAGCTAGACCTGATGCTTCAGTTCAAGTCTGAGATCAGGAAAAGACTGCCGCCCCCGCTGAAGAAGCCGGGCAGGAAGTTCCTCTTCCTCTGCCTTTGTGCCCTATTCTAGCCAAAAACCGGCTGGACGAGGCCCACACAGGTCAGGCAAAGCCAAATGCTTTTCTAACTCCAGAGCTGTCAAAGTTCATCTCAGCCAGGAACAGCCTCACAGATCCACCCGGAGATGAGCACCTGGTGGCCCAGGCTAGGGGACACTGGACATCACTGAGCATGTGCAGTGCTCACGGGATGCCCTGGGCAGGGCCGGATCTAGAGGACAGCAGGGCGTGCTCTGAGTGGTGAGGGAGCAGCAGCGCTGTCCGCCATGCATGGGGCCTCCAGGCAGGGAGCAGGGTGCTGCGTCCTAACCTTCCAGCCCTCTCTGGAGCAGGCCAGGAGCACACGTCTTACCATGTGCTGCTCTGAGCCGTTTCCACCCGATGTGACCGCCCCTCAGGCCCGCGCTGGACTCAGCACTCAGCCCCACCCGAGCCAAAGGCAGCTTCATCGGGGAGCTCTGTCCTCTGGGGCCCTTTCCCAGCTCCGTCCTGGGGCCTTGGCTGTTCCCTGGGAGAAAGCACTGCCCTCCCGGGGTTCAGGCTGGAGCCTTCCTGACAGTGCAGGTCCCCCGGCTTCCCCTGCTTATGAAGCTCCTGACCAGTTGCAATGGACAGTGGGGGCCTGCTGGGAAGCGTTTCCTTGGGGCTGCGTGTGCAGGGTGCAGAGGCTCTGCAGGACCGTGGGCACCCTCCCGGAGCCCGGTGCAACCCTGGGCGCCAGAGACTGCAGGCTGTCTGGGCCCTGACGGCCTCCCTGGAGGGGCGACTTGCTGTCTTCCGGCCTGAGGGGTCACGGGATGTGCTTTTCCATTCCATCTGTGCTGCCCTGAGGGTTTTGCGACTCTCCCAGTGGGCGGTGATCCGGCTGGGCAGCAGACACAATAAGCAAACAGTGGTTGCCAGGCCCAGCCGGAAGGAGGTGGGGTCCTCGAGCCTGGCCTGGGGCTCTGCTGGGAGTGTCCAGGCTCTCCTGCCCCGCTGCCCCCCGCGCCCCTTTCCCCAGCCATGCACCCCCACCCGCATCCCACCGCAGCCTTCCAAACCCACCCTCTTCCGCCCACCAACCCCTCCACCCCGCCGCCGACCTGCCCCTTCCCCACGGGGCCTCCTCCTTCCTCACCCAGCTCCCCTCTCCCTCTCCCACCACCTCTAACTGCCCTGGGCGGTGCCCACCCTGGGCCCTGCCCTCCCCCCTCGCTCCCCACCTAGGCCATCTCCCCCACCCTACCCTGCAATCCGTGCTGCTTCGCAGCCCGGGCAGCTCGGCCCCTGGACAGACCGCCCTGCGCGCACATTTCACACCTGGGATCCTCCACGGTCCCAAGGCCAGCTTTGCTTCTGCCCTCAAATCGGCCTCTGAGGCGTTTCCCCAGCCCCTGGCCCTGTCTGCTGTCTGTGGTCCAGGCTACGGTGCACGGGCTCCCGGGGTTCCATGGTGACCACCGGGGGCCGCTCTCCCTGGATGGACCTGAGGCTCCCTGAAGCCTCACACTGTGCCCCGCCGTGTTTAGATTCCAACCCTCAGACCACCAGCCAGCAGCAAATTCCCTCCCAGACCAGCTGCTGTCTGGTCTTTCCCGGGGCACTGGCCAGGTCCCCGGAGGTCAGGCCTGCGTGCTGCCCGGTTCACCGCGGAGCCCCAGGAGTTACCCCCGAAAGGCCCTGTCAGCTCCCAGGACGTCCTCCAGCCCCCGCCCTGGACCGTGAGCAGAGGGAGGAAGGCCACTGAGATGTTGCCGGTGACGGTCTACCCAGCCGCACAGCAGCCCGGGTCCGGCCTTCACGGAGGCGTCCGGGCAGGAGGCCCAGGCCAGAAAGAGGCCACGAGGTGGGGGGCAGCGTAGTGCAGGAGGACGGGGCAGCTCGGGCTCTGTTCCACAGGTAAGGCCAAGGTGTCTGCTTCATCTCAGCCAGGCAACAGGCCTCCCGAGTGCAAACCTTCCTCTTCAGCCCCGGCACGCACGCGCGCGCACACACACACACGCACACATGCATGCACACACACGCACACACCTGTGATTTAGCTTCCAGCCTCCTGCCACCTCGTCCTGATGCCTGGCTGGTGATCTGATCCCCTTACTGATTTTTGAAGTCAGGTTTCTGAGCAGGTTTCGGAGCTGTGCTCCTGTTCCTGCGGCCTCCACACCAGGCCTCGTTCCCTAACGGCGGGATGGAGGCGCGGTGTAATTCCTAGGAACCTGCATCACATTCGTGTCCTGTGACTGCATCAAAGCACAGCTGAGCGAAGTGTCACGTGCTGGTTCCACAGCAGGGGCTCGGGGACTCGGACGTCAGACGACTTGCGTGCTTCTTCACATTTCTGGGACACATTCCAGGGGAATCTGTGCATGGAACCACGTGCCACACCGGAGGTACACGCAGCAAGGTTCTGCCTTGGAAAGCTGGAGCATTTTCAGGGCTGATCCTGGGACGAAGGGCGGGGAATACCTGGAATCTGTGTGATGGATGCCCTGCCTGCTTCCCTGGGTTCAACCAAGAAAAGACCCCCCAGGGGACGCACGGACCCCTCCGGCCCTTTGAATGACTGTGGAACTTGTATGTCCGTGTTTTCTCCACAAATATTGCCTCCTCACCACTTGCGTTTTCTTTGTCGTTTCCAGAGGCTGACCTGGCTGGCGGCTCTGACCGCCGTCCATGGAGCTGAAGGAAGCAGGCAGAGAGGACGGCAGGCGGGCAGCCTGGTGACAGGAAGTGCTCCTGCTCCCCGACTCCCTGCCACGCCCTGGCCTCCGCATTGTCCTCTATCAACAGACGAGCGGGAGTCACATGTGGTCACGTAGTCGATGGATACCCACCAGATCAGACAGTGGGTTCGATCCTGTTCTGTGTAACTCACTCCCCAGCTCTCGGTGGCACTGAGACCGTCTCCCTCGATCTCATGCCAGGGTCCCTGTGGGCCCCAGATTCGGGCAGGGAGCAGCGGCAGCTGTCCTTGCCCGTGGCCTCAGGGCCTCTGCTGAAGGCCGGGCCTGGGGGTCCACGCTGCCTGTTGGCTCTCGGCTAGAACGCCTCCACCCACCTCTCTGGTGGCCTGGGCTTCCTCCCAACATGGCACCTGGGTTTCAAGAGCAAACGTCCTAAGAGTGAGAGCACCAAGAGCAAGGCCTTGGGGATGTGGTAACAAAGGCAGGCCTGCCCCTCCGGCGTGTGTGTCCTGCTGTGATACGCAGCTGTGCTCCCTTGGGTGGGGAGGGGACATATGGACAGGTGTGGGCACCTCCGGAAGAGGCAGTCTGCCTCAAGGATGGGCAGTCGGACCCACTGTCCCTCTTCTGTGCAGTCACACTAAGCAGTCACTGCACCTGTCAACCTTCTCTTCTCTCCAATGTCCACGTCTGTGTTGGGAAAACACCCCGATGTTATTGCCCTCAGGCACCGTGCCTCACTTGGGGCCTCGCCTGCCCGCCCAGCTGTGAGGTCTCTAAGGTCCACATCCAGCGTTAGAAAGGCCAGGCAAGTAGCTGGAGCCTTCAGGGTGGCCGCTCCCTGAGTCGCTGCTGGGCACTTTCAGTTCACGACAGCTGACAGCAAACGGTCCCAGTCCCGCCGGACACTGTGGCCAGGGCCTCTCCAGGCTCGAGGTCTGTGCAGTGGAGACAGGCCACCAACAATTCGGGTCCTCCCGCACAAGGCTACACCTGGTCATGGCCTTCACAGCCACCAGCCAGGACCCTGCTCTGAGCCCAGCACCCCCCGCCCGGCCCTGCTCACGGACGCTCTGACCCCTCACACAGCGAGGCCCCGCCCAGCTGTGCTGCTGGGTCTCCTATCTGCGACGATGGCTCAGCGGATCCCAAACCACCAGGCCCCGGGTGACGCAGCTTGCCTGTCTACCCACTAATTGCAGTTTTCGTTGAGCTGTGTCTGGCCCCAATTCCTGGGTTCCACTCTGACAGACTCCACCGCCGCGTCCCTGGCCCTGACACGGGGCCGCTCTTCAGGGCTTGTGGCTCGCTGGGTCAGGTAACACAGACAGACAGAGCGAGACTGTTTACAGCCCGCGATGCGGCGGTGAGGTCAGAGGCCAGCCGCTCACACACCTGCAGCCTCTCCTGCTCCCCGTGCACTGCCGGGAGACCGAGGCGGCGGCTGCCTGGGGCCTGACTCTGGGCAGGCAAGCGTCCGAGTTACTGGGCTCTTCTGGTTCTGCAGAAGGGGTCTGCAGGCCCCAGGCTGACAGCACTGTGCGCGAGGCCTCATGGCTTCTTTCTGGCAAATTCCTTTTTGCCTCCAAGAACTGCACAGAGAGCTGCAGCCCACAGGAATCCTGAGTGGGGCATGAATCGGCTCTGCGGAAAACCCCCGAGGACATGTGACGGCAAGGGGCCCGCCCTGCACCTCAGCTGCGGGGGCCAGTGCCTGACAGCAGGAAGCCAGAACCAGCGGCAGAAGGGAGGGCGCCAGGCCACGGCGGGTGCGAGAGCTCCCAGGAGCACCCGGGGCTGGCAGGGGCGCTGAGACACTCTTTTAAAGCACTTTAACAGTGACGAAGCCCCTGCCCTCCCTGGCGGACTCTGCAGGAAGTGACACGCAGGCGCCAGGCCTTGACAGGGCTCCAGGGATGCTCTGAGAGGACTCGGAAGCGCTAAGGAGGGAGGGGTCACTGGGCACTGATTCTTCTGCACCCCGGATTGCACCTCAAGTTGCACAATGCATCTCCATGAGGAGAAGTGGCCTGGCTCCTCTGGGTGCCCTTCTCTGCTGAGGGGGTCTCCACCGAGCCAGTGCTTCCGGGGTGTAATTCGCCACACGCCGAGGCTGGGGAGGGCGCAAAGGTGAACCAGCACCTGCCCTCCAGCCAGTGCCGTGGAGCAGGCCGCGGGGAGAGGGGCAGCCGTGCGGCAGTGCCAAGGGTCCCGACACAGGCGCAGCGAGGAGCAGCGGGGCTCTGCGGAGGGAGCAGTCGGGCCCACGGCCTGCTGTGTCGGACGTCCTGGGACGCCGGGCTCGGGGACCACGCACAGACGGCTTCCAGCGGCAGCGTCCGCCCTGGGTCACTACTGATCTTCGAGCCTTGATAGACTCAGCGTGACCTGACGAAGGCGCTGTAAAGGACCTGTTACAGCCAGAGCTGCTCATTCCCGAGAAGGTCCCCACACAAGGGTGTGCCTGCTCATTTGGCTTCCCGTGGCATCGGATTCAATTAAAAAAAACAAAACAGCACGAGGGATTCGACAAGGCCGCACTGATGCCAAAGGGCCTCTGACGCAATGCTGACTTCGCCACGGAGAGCAAAGTCAAAGGCCACACACAGCGGTGCTGGAGTCCGGGCTCACAGGGAGTGCTACAGCGTCACAACAGCCACAGCCAGTTTAGGACGTGACGGCACCGAAAGGCCCTGCCGCTCCCTCTGTCACCCCCCTGCAGAGGACCCTTCCCTCGGGAGCAACACTGGTCCCGCTGTAACTGCAAAGCACCACCGCTCCGGCAGGGCACTGTCTTTTTAACCGAGGACTCTGAGCCCTCCTTTGCTATGCTTTCCATCTGGCCTGTCCCCCAGGGGTCCCCAGCACGTGTCAGTGGTGATGAGAGGCGGCCCCTCAAGAGGTGTCCCCAGTGCAAGGTCCTCGGGTCACTCGGTTCTGCTCTCAGAGGCCCAAGGGATGATGGGACCCCAGCCAGCCTGGCCTCCTGGTTTGGACGGGTCTCCCGCTCTCTCGCAGTCTCCCACCGCCCGCGGCCTTCAGGTGGTGCAGCAAGCAGTCCTCACCGGGGCTTCGTCCTGCTGTTTGGGCTTCCGCCATCCCAAACTGTGAGCTAAATGAACTCTTTTCTTTACCGTGTTGGCCTGCCTCGAGTATTTAGCTACAGTAACAAAAACTCAACTAATATGCTCTCCCATTTCAATCTTTGATGAAAGTAACTCCAAGATAGGTCATTATTTCAGGAAGTAGGCTGAGCATAAACACATCTCCTGAAAGCCATCAAAGATCTCCCAGGGTCTGGGCTTTTCCCTGACATAAAACTCCCCAGGGCTGGGGTTAGAGCTCGCTGGTAGAGCCTTAGCCAGGCATGCACCAGGCCATGGATTTGATCTCCAGGACCACACACAAAGGAATCCCGCTTTGCAACGCTTAGCTCCGCCAGAAGACCAAGGGTGACTCTCAGGCCCAGGACATCTCCAGGTCTTCTTTGTGAGCACCCAACTTTGTACCACCTTCCTCTTTGCCTTACACTTCCTTCTAGAAACTGTGGGAGACCACCTAGAGGACCAGGCCCATACCTCCCAGTGTCCTGCATCGCAAGCTCCAGCTGCACATGGAGGAGGTCTGAGGTTTGCTGTGAGTCACCGAACACGCTGGCAAGGAATGTCCAGAACCAGAGAGCTGTGTTTCTTTCCAGCTCAGCCTGGACTAGAAGGTAGGTGCTGCTGGCATCTCACAGCAAGTCTGCGAGTCTGACCTCAGGTGACCTGAGCACCTCTCCGTACCTCAGTTTCCTTCTCCGTGAGACCCGTGAAGAAGAACGACTCACCAGGGAGATAAAAGGAGATGATTGTCAAAATCCTGGGCCCAGGGTAAAGTTGAACAATACCTTGATAAAGACATTTGCTGTGGCCTCTCTGTTCATGTCATTGGGGGTGGCTGGCCTTGAACTCACCAAGGAAGATGCTGAAACAAATAGCAGAGGAGAGAGATGACACGCACGGCGCCTGGCAGCAGAAGTACAGCTGTGTGCGGAGTGAGGCTGGGTGAGCTTCCGGAGAGGGAGCAGGGCCGGGACCCAGAGCCAGGGGTACGGCTGTGCCTCCCTCAGCATCGAGCCCCAGACGTGGGGCTGGGCTGTGGAAATGAGGGCCTTCTGGAAAGGACACGCAGCTGCCCCGGGGGCCTGTCTCACTGGAGAAGGCCCTTCCCCGTGAAGTGCGGTCCAATGCTCGGCGTGCCCACCGCGCGGGCAGAGGCAGCATCCACCGTCCACCCCGAGGGGCGTGTGCGTCTGCTTAGCTGGCCCAGCCCTCTCTCTCCTGATTGCCTCATCTCCTGGACAGCCTCTATCAAAACCTACACTGGAGCTTAACTCCCCTTTGCAGTGGCATTGAGCTGGGGGGTCTGTAAGGGACAACTAGGGTCAGAAGGAGCTGCCCCCATTTTTCTCCAGACACCAGGCTGCTTCTCCCCGGGTGAGACTGCTTGGGGCCTTGAGAGGCTGCGTGCCCTGCCTCTGACTTCTTCTCTCCACGTGACCACGCTCTTCCACACGCTCCTGCCCAGTGGTATTATCTCCCATGAAGTCTTCCCCAAACGCTGATTCCAGTACCACACTCTCAGGCCTCCTAAATGATGAGCTGAGATAAACCTCTTTCCTTTATAAAGTACCCAGCCTCCAGTATTTTCTTACAGCAACAGAAAATGGCCCACAGCAGCACCCAACAGACAGCCTGTGCCGGGTCAGCCCAGGTTACTCTCCAGAGCCACCGTCTCTGGAGACTTGGCAGCCCTGTGACTCCACGGAGGCCCCACCTTCCCGGACGGGTGAGTGGCGTTCCCCAGGTTCACAGCTTAGCCTCTGCTGTGCACTGCCTTTTTCCGTTGCAAGCTGGGCACAAGCTTCAGTGAACACTGACTCAGAAGCTACCGCTCTGCACCTTTCCCCGGGGACCTGACCCCCCCAAGCTTCCCATGCTTACCTCGTGCCCCCAAAACATGACGCAACCCATGGGAAACCAAGTGGCTTGCCAGTCACACGAAGGTCCCTT
>RJWM01016570.1:0-45162 GCA_004363535.1 Dasyprocta punctata
ACTTCTGTTATGGACAGAATTGTGTTCCTTTAAATTTATATGTAGAAGCCTTAGCTTCCAATGTGACTATTTTTGGAGGTAGGGCCTTGGAAAAAGGCAATTAAGGTTACATGAGGTCCCAAGGGCAGGGCTCTAATCTGATAGAACTGGTGTCTTTGTAAGAGGAGAAAGCCAACCAGAGCGCTTTGAGAGCATGCACTGAGGAAAGGCCATATGGGGACACAGTGACAAGGTGACGGTCTGAGAGTCAGGAAGTGAGCCTTCAGGAGTAAGCCAATAGGCCACCACCTTGACCTGGGGTTCCACCATCCAGATATGTGAGAAATAAATTTCTGTTTGTTAAATCACAGTGTACAGTATTTTGTTATGACGGCTAAGCCGACTAAAATAACTGCTTATTGTGAAGTGACCTTAGCTCTTCCCTACACACACACATGCATACACAGCCCTTATTTTCTTCTTTTCCTGATTGCAGTGTTTATTACCCAGTGATACCGCCTATCTCATTTTATCATCCTTGAAGTTTACGTGTAATGCTTTTATTTCAAATCTTTTCCTTGACCTATTAGTGGAGTACAGAATAGTGACCATATGTTCCACCCAACCATGCTTAGTCAGCTCCTACTGTGTGTCTGTCATTATGTCTGCCCCGTCCACTCCCTGATACCCACTCTGTGCTCTGTGCTTGTTCACTGAGAAAGGGCCCTTGGGGGCATGCTCGTGCCACCACCTTCCCTCTGTGAAAGACTTATGATCATCATCTGGCTGATTTTGGCCCTAACGTTTTCAGGACTTGAACTTTAGCCAATTTTTGTTGTCTGTTTAGATTTTCCTTCAGGACCGAAAGGTCAGTTGCTATAAATAAAATGTCTTTATCCGATGAATTCACTCCCCTTTTACTCCAACAATACTTTTAGAGAGGCATGTGAAAATGTGTGTTAAAACTGTGTGAGGAAATCATTCTCATTATTAAAGGTGACGAAGCAGAAAATGCACACACTTTTAAATTTTGTCACACTACTCATCACCTTTTCTCATTGGACTTCAGACTGTATTTCCAGCTCTACAACATGTAGCTACTGCATGGTTTTGGTTTCTAGGATACAGTGCAGAGCAGACTCATTCCAGGTTTTAAATAAATGAATCAGCAAGGCCACATAAGGTCCCTGACTCCTAGTAGCTTACCTTTCTCAAGCTGTAGTGGCAAAAAACAGTTATGAATGGCATCAGGTTTTACACACACACACACATACACACACACAAACACACACACATGCCAAAATAATGTATAGGCACTTCAGCAGCTTGCCTGTTTGGAAACAAATAGCCACCACTTTGAGCATCTCTTGTATTTATGGAGACCAAAGGTAATTTGTATTAATTTCATGATGTCTCAGTAGATTTATTTATCTTTTTACTTATTTTTGAGACAGGATCTCACTACACAGTTCAGGCTGGCCTTGACCTCACTATGTAGCCTAGGCTGGCCTCAAACTTGCAGCGATCTTCCTGCCTTAGCTTCCCAAGTCCTGGGATTATAGACATGCACCCCCTTGCCTAGCCTCAAAAATTTAGTATTAAAATATTTATACAAGTTTTTCTTTCCCTGATGTATACATTTTTTGCCTAAGTCTGTATATGTGTATATGTAAACACATATTATATATACATATATCACATATGTGTATATGGATATATATATCATCATATTTCAGTGAGAACACCAAGCTTCTTTTCAAACGAAGAAGTGGAATGCCCCACAAATTCAGAGTAATCCCATGTTACATGGATCAAAAGACTTTTCCTTTAAATTCACTATTTAGAAAAATTTTATTGACTGTCTCCTATATTCCAGATATAAGAGAAGTGAACAAAAGTAACAATTAACATTTATATACTGCTCATTATATTCTTTACATTTGTGGGAACTCAATTCTCATAAAGATGATATGACAGCTACTATTATAATTCCCACTTTACAGATGAATAATGAAGGCACAGAGATAAATTATCTGGTTAGTCTATACCAGCAGCTTTTGAACCAAGAATGATTTAGCTCCTACCCCAGAGAACATCTGGGGATGTCTGGAGAAATTTTTAGTACATATGACTGGTGGTAGTGATGTGTTACAAAGCTTAGGGATACTGCCAAACATCCTACAATGCAAAGGACAGCCCCTATAATAAAGAATCATCTAGTCCAAATGATCGATGGTGTTGCTATTTAAATCAACCAACTCATAGAATTCTGAAAATTGTTATTGGGCCTGGGATGGACTTTTGACTTGCTATAACCCAATCAGAATAAACAAGAGGGCTTTGGGAATGGTTACTTTCATACACTCTTTTCTACTAGCTATGGACAAGAAGCATGCTGCTGGATATCCAATGACAGCTGTCTTGATACCAGGAAAAGAACTAGTCTTCTCATGTTATTAATGCTGAGGACAGTAGAACATAAAAAAATAACCTATGTCCTTGATGATGTTACTGAGTAGCACTGAACCACATCTTTCCTGGAAACCAAGAGGTCTCTGGGCTTCATTTATGTAAGCCAATACATTCCTATTATTGAAGGCTGTTTGTTCAGAGGTTCTATTTCAGACAACTGAAAGTGTTGTAATGAACACTTCGGTCACCACAGGAGATTTCTTGGAAAATTCATCAAAGTCTCTCTCACATGATCAGATTCCTCTTCAAAAATTTACACTTTACCCTCTGGCGGAACTTTGTCTTATGAGGATACTAGGAGACCCCTTCTCTGGCTTTGTTCTCCTTCTGTCTGAAGTAGACTTGCTAATCAATTGACAGGAGAGTAGAGAACAATGCTATGTGCCAGAGAAGCAGGAGGGAAGACCAAAGAGGGAAGTTGCAACATACATGGAGATGTGGAGTATTATCCATATAGAAACAAAATGCCGAGAAATGAAACACTGGACTCTGTAATGAGGACAGAGAGGAAAATGGAAAGTGTGAGTTACTGGAGAATTAGTTGGAGGAGATGAGATTGGAAGTGAAGTCCATTCCCGGTTATTTCAAGTGGGATATGTTGAGAGAATTGAAAACGGTAATCTTTAAAATTGCTCCAGCCTATCATCCTATCATTTGAAACAAAAGGAGATGATGACTCGAATGCTTTGGCATCTTTGTGACATCCTATGGAGCTCAGTGGCGCCAATTTCCATTATTTATTCTGGAAACCACAACTTTGTTTTGCCCAAGGTAGAACAGAGGGGTCCACCCCTTTTATGTCATTAGGCACATCTACAAAGGGCGAGAAGAGAGCAGAGATAGACGCTTGCTTTAAGCAGCTTGAAAACTTCTTAAACAAGGAGTGTTGATCACATGACTTTCTTCACCATCCATATCACAGTAGGGAGTGTTCCTGGAGCCTGCACGGACAGGCAGCATTTTGTTTTGAAAGTGAATTCTTAGTTTGATTTCTGAGCCCTGGAAAATGTAATCATTTCGACAAGATCTGCCAGAAATAATAGGTGTTTTTATGGTGCCTGGTACTTGTCATATGTGCTTTCCTGCATGATCTCAGATTGTCCATTCCTCTCAGCCTGGGTTTGGCCACCAGCAGCAGTGAACACACACTCCCCTGGGGGCTGCTTTCCTTCAGACCTCTCTGATGTGAACAGAGAAAAACCCCAAACAAACAGAGAAATTAGACAAGAATTTCTGATAGCTTGTTTTCTAGCTCCCTAGAAAATATAGCAAGGAAAATGGACTTTGAGGCAGAGTGGATAATGGGGTGCAGGAAGGCTCTGAAAAGTACAGTAACACTGCTTTCTACCAATGCTTGCAACCATTTCCTTACTTAAGTCCTCTGTGAAACTGTTGCAAAGTTCAGTGTACTCCTCTCCTTACTGAAATGTTCAGCAAAACTCTGAGTTGCCTGCTTTTGCCTTTTCCCTGGTCACTTAAATTAGATTTCACTTTATAATTCTTTACAGTGACATTCAATAGGGTGAATTTTGCTGACACCCATATTCAGCATTCCTGCTGAAGCACAGATATGGGATCTACGCCTCTCCTTCTGAGACTTGCCCGGGGCTGGCAGCTCATACACACTTGTTTTGTAATCCATTCCTGTGTGGTCACATTAGGCTTTTTCTGTGACACAGGAGACTGACCTACCTGACGATTCTTCTCCCTTGCAGGAGTCTTACCTGTCATTAGTGTTCTAGAACTAGCAATTTGGTCTTAACCAATGACTGGGGCAACAGACACATTGCAGTATTTTCCAAACATATTATAGGTTCCTGAAACAAATTTAGTGGATTACAACCAGAATTTTCAAAGTGAAATAAAGTAGAACAAAACTGAGGTGAGGAAGAATTAAAATATCACAGAGAGCCGGGTGTGGTGGCGCACGCCTTTAATCCCAGCACTTGGGAGGCTGAGGTAGGAGGAGCGTTATGAGTTTGAGGCCAGCTTGGGCTACAATGTGAGCACAAGGCCAGCCTGAGCTGCATAGTACAACCTGCCTCAAAAAACCAGGGCTGGGAGTTTGGCTCAATGGCTTAAGTGCCTGCCCTGGCAGGTGTGAGGTTGTGAGTTTAATCCTTGGTGCTGCAAAATAAATAAATAAGTAAATAAATAAATAAAATAAATATCACAGGGATTTGTTTGTAATAAGGGCAAGTATTAATTGGTAAAATTTCAGCGGTTGTTTGGCTACACAAACTTATCAGTAGGAATGCACACATTATCCTTACGTCTTGTTGTCAAATCTCTTTCTTACTTTGAGTTACAATCAAAATAACTTGAAATCTATTGAAAGGATATTGGAATATCACTCTAGTATCTTACAAACTTTTGTTGTTGGAAAGTGCATTTAATCATTTACTGGATAAAACATTGTATTCAGCCTTCCCATTGCTGGGACAAAATATCTGCTACACACCGCCCACAACTTAAAGGAGGAGAGGTTTATCTTGGCTCATGATTTCAGAGGATTCTGTCCATTGTTTGGTGGTTCCAAGGCAAAAACATCATAGTGGAAGGGCATGGTGGAACAAAGCTACTCAATTCATATCAGCCAAGAAGCAGAGCACAAGGGAAAATTGTCAGAGGGGTTCGGGGGTCAGATACAATCCCCAAGGTCATGCTTTTATGATCCACCTCCTCTAACAGGGTCCCACCTTCTACTAGCTCACTCAGCTGTGAACTCACCAGTGGGTTCACTGGCTGATAACATTATTACCTTCACTATTCAACTTCTCCAAGAGTCCCTTAATCCAGTCACATTGACAATCAAGGTTAACCAACACATGTCTTTGAGAACCCATATATTGGTAGGGAAGTCAGCTCTGTAGGCTTTCCAGGAAAATCCCTATATTTAAGCCACCTGCTTCTCTTTTATTCCCTCTGTCCCCTTGTGAAACTTTCAAGTGGAGCAGGCATTGGGACATTGGGATTCATGAAGCAACTGAAAAATCAGTATGTGGAGTCTGCATTCCTATGATGAAATTCACTGAGAAACCTTTAGTTCATCTTTTGTCTACATGGCTAAAAAGGTCGACCATCCCAAAATATGGCTGAAGCAGAGCAACAACAACTTCACTGCTTGGATATGCTTTTCTTTGACTAGTTAGATATTCTTTGATCACATGTAACACAGAAGTTACCATTTAAACTATTTTTATCAGTTAAAAGCAGTTTAATTTCAGAACAAAAGGCATGCAAATCCCAGGAGACTGTTTATTCCAAACACCTGTGGAATTCTGTTACTTCACCACCATGACTATTCTGGAAATTATATTTCTGTGTACAGTTACAGGTAAACAGACAAATTCCTATTCATAAACACATGTATGACTCTAAAACACTTTTTTTAACATGATAAGACACATATGGAAATGAAACACCATTGCCATTTTAACCAGTTTAACATCCACACTGCCAAGCAACCATCAGCATCGTCCATCTCCAGGACTTCTTCATCTTCTCTGGCACAAACTGTACCTGTCGAACAATAAGCCCATTCCCTTGCACCTAGTCCCTGGCATCATTCTACCCTGCTAGTACTTCATATAAGTGGAATCAAACACTATTTGTCTTTCTGAGACTGGGTTATTTACTCAGTGAAATGGTGTCAAGATCCATCCATGTTGTAGCACATATCAGAAGGTCATTTCATCTTCAAGATAAATAACATTCCTGGTATGTATATATTCAGATGATATTTAAAAAATACTTTTTTGCTTCTCTCTAGAAAATGTATAATACCTACTTTGAACCAATAGAAGAGGGAAGGATGTTAAAAACCTACCATTGCCCTAAAAACCTGGAGACAGTGGATCAAAAATCCCACCGCCAAAGCAATCTGGAGGCTGACTTCTCTGCCTCTGTTTCACTGACTCTGGAACTTTCAATCTTGAAATAACATTTTTTTTTCTTGTCAGGATTTCACATTTTATAACTTGTTGGGATCTTTGGTCTGCATCCCTGAAGTGGGACCCAGTGTCCCTCTGAAAACAAACTGACTTTCAAGACTGCATTTTAGCACCAGTTAATGGGAAGCAGAAAAGACTGTGCTTGGTTTGGTGCCTCTCTTTCTCTCATTCAAACCATTCTGCATGCCAGTTTTCTGTACTGTAAATCCACAATGATTTCTAGAGAAGTTATTTTAGAATGTGCTGTTCTTCTTTTTCCCTCACTACTTTGCTTCTAGAAAACTTCAGTGCTTGGTAAGAAATGAAGTAGACATTAGTAAGAGTGGAATCATTAGAAATGAGGCCAGAACTGATCTGGTGTGATAGCTAAAGATTCAGTGGCAAATTCAGCTGAAGAAAGTCGTCTGGGTAGAAGACATAGACATGGTTCATGTTCCTAGAGGTGGAACCCAACTTGAGTGTGTCTACAAGGCTAGGAGCCATTCTGGTCACTACTTAATAATGTAATCATACTCACATTTGTTGGAGCTGCTTCCTAAATGCTTCATGTGCCTTCTTTTTTTTTTTTTTGTTTATTTAAGAGAAAAAAAAAGACACAGATAAGAAAGACAAAAAGCAAAAGAGACAAACAAACGACTAGAGCAAATGCATAACAGTTACATTATAGGTTTACAAAACAGGATGACAGAAACTTGATAATGGTTGCAATACTGCATATCATTATCTTCAAAATGGTGGTTTAGATTAACAGTTATAGACATGTGAAATTGATCTAATCATATGAGTATTAACCGTTCTTTCTCAATAACCAATTCATTCAGCAGTACGTTCATTTTAGTTATCTTACATATACACATATTCAGATTTATATCTTTTCCTTTTCCCTTCGCTCTTGTGCATTCTTTTATTTAGTTCTCACAGTAACCGTATGGCAGATCGTATTGTGATCCCTATTTTTGTGGTTTAGGACAGGGTGAATAATTTGCATGAAGTCATACAGCTAAGAGAAAGTAAGGCTTGGATTCCAGCTCACACGGTGAGGGTCCCTAACCTGCTCGTCAGCACTCTTCTGTCTTCTCTTGCTTAATTATCCAACTCAGAGGCTGGAAGCTGAAGAAGGCCAACCAGTGACACAGCTCATCTTGAAGACACCTCTGGAGGATCTAATCTGGCCAGTCCCTCTGTTACAGTGGCAAGCACATGGGGATACTCTGAGGAAATAATACAAGTCTCTCTTTTCTGTCTCATGTCAGGGACAATATCTGATAAACTGAGCCTGAAGAGAGCTCATTGAGGCCCTTTTCAACCCTTTTCAACCATAAAACTATCAAAATTCCTTTTTTTAAAAATAAATCTTCAATCAAGGTTAACGGAATACCTCAATGTCCAGCACCATGCCATAAATTATGACCTAAGAGAAGAAATCTGACATGGTTCTTATCCTTTATTAAAACCTGCCTCTCTGAACCCATCTGTTCGGAATCATATGAAAGTAAGTGATTAGTTTTTGGACACGCAAGCCCTGAACAGTGGCTGATAGTCCATCCAGAGAATCCTCTGTGCTAACTTTAACATGCGAAGCTGCACATTTTACCCAGAAATTATCATTGCAGGTTGTCTCTAGCACAGAGATCCAGTCACTTCCCACATCCTCCTCACTGTGCTCTGGCTCAATTCCTTTAAGGGTTAAAATATTGCTTTACAATTTCCTTAATTTCTTTGCCTTTTATAAGGCAGCCAAGATTAGATGAAGTTGAAAGAGAAAAGCATTCAGTGTACATAAAATAATCCCTCTTAAAACTAACCAGCACCAAGGGGGAAACCAGGGTCAAACACAAACATTCCTCTGTGTCCAACATGACAGACATCCCCCCTTCCCCCAGCCTTTTGGTCATGCTCATTACTGTTCATTTTCTGGTTCATTTCATATGACTCTCCCTGGGTCTTCCTTGGGTTGCAAGAATCAGAAATGACAATGTGAACCTACTGTAAGTCAAGAGCTGTGTGAACCCCGCTGCTCCTAGACATCCTGGAGCCACCCTGGAAGAAGGAAGGTAGCACACTCTTCACCAGAAAGAAAGCTGGAACCTCCTTTTGAAAAGTTTTGATGTCAGCTGAAAGACGCAGGAGGGCACTTGGCAGGTCCAAAGGACTGAAGAGTACACACCTTTGGCTTGAGATCGACCTTTCTTCACACAAAAGGACTTTTTCTCCGATGTGTCCATCACCAAGGCCTGACCCAGCAACATTCTTAGAAATCTGTTTGTCCTGTGGCCCTGGCTACATTCTAGCCTAGGTGATCCCTGAGAGCAGTGTTTTCTTAGTGAGTTAGCATCCAACCGAATCTGCATAAACTGAGGTTCTTAGGAAAAATACAGGTTTTGTAATTGTACTTAAGGCTTCATAGCATCAAGTCTTAGAGATAGGACCCAAGAGTGATGTTCTTTAATATTCCCAGGGTGTCTTTCCCTTTCTCTTAATCTGGCAACCCTTGAAAGGGCAGAGGGACGTCAGCCAGTGTGGATTTGAGGGAAGGGCTATTAAGCGACTTGGGAGAGTAGGCTGGCAGAACATGCCTCCCGTAGGGGAGAATGATGACCAGAGAAGGGCCAGGAGGCAGAAATGACCAGCAGCCTATGGCTCTGAAAGAACCTTGGGAAAATTCCAGAACTGGAAGGAACCATAGGCTTAAAAAACAAAACAAACCAAAACAAAACAAATCCCCCTGAGTCTGTTTTTATATTTGCCTCGGGATCAACCGGCTTTTACTCTCAGACATGAAAACCAGATTTCTTGTCCTTGTTCCTCAATACCCCCTTCAATTTCTCCTCAATAATCCTTCAACCTCTTTCCCAGTACTTCTTGCCCAACCTGTATTTTATCCAAAGTGTAGGTTGGATCCAAATGGAAAGTTTATTAGCAGAAAAGAAGAGGATGTGAAGCTGCTGGGGAACTATTGGTTGCTATGGGAACCTTGCTGTTGCAGGATCTGAATGGCTTTCTGTTCACTGATGTCCAGTTTTTTAGGGCAAGCCCTGGCATTGGCAGGGACTGGCACCACATCCTCTGTGTCTCCCATTTCCGGCATCCGGCCCGGTGGCACACACCCCAGCAGGTCTCCTGGTAGCAGGCAGGGTGTCCGGGATTGAATGCTTCCTCCTGACCTCTCGTCCTGCTGCTGCTGCCCTCCCCAGCTGGGAAATGAAGGGAAGCAGAGGGTGTTTCCCAACTGTTTGAAGAGAAAGTCCTTGTTTTCCTCTTGCATTTTACTCTTTCTTCCCTTGTCATCCAAACATGAGCCGTTGGCCATTGGCCTGTCTCCTGCTGGCCAGCTGACCTTGCTGTTCTCAATTCTGAATTCTTATTTACATTGTAGGAACTGGACGATTTGTTTTCACCCAGCTCGGTACACTGGGTGAGCTGCTGTCTCCAGGGTGTCCTTTTACATTTTGCTTCTAGAAGTTTTTTAGAATGGTGGAAATGACCACCACCCAAATGACCAGGGACACAAGAGACAGGGTAAGCCTATTTGTAAGATTCATGAGTCCATGTTTGGAATGAGAAAGGCCCACAGGGAGTTAACTCATGCTGTGTATGGGCTGCATACCACTATCTGCTGGTCACCATCTCCTCTACTAATTCCTCCAGCTGCCAAGGCTTTGCTCTAGACCTTTACAAATGTATTCTTTTGCTTGAAAAATCCTTGCCACCCATTTTTACTTTGGCCTACCAGGATTGGAATGTAGTAGATCTTACTTTTCTTTCTAGCAGCACAGCATGTCCTTTCCATTTCTGGTATAGGTCCTTAGGTCATTGAGGGTATGAGGTAGTTCTCACCTGTCTCCTTGGGTTCTGGCAACAGAATTGTTATAAAGGAGCAACCTGGCCCTCCCACTCTTGCTGCCTGTAGCTCAGCTCAGAGATCTTAGCACCACAAGCATGCCTGCCGTTGCTCTCCACCAGGAGGTAACACAGCCTAAGTGAGCCCTCACTGCAGTGCCCATGCTGTGCCTTCTGGACTTCAAACTTCTGAAACTGTAAACTAAACAAATCCCTTCTTTATAAAGTTAGCCTGTCTCAGGTATTCCATTATAGTAATGAAAGGGTGACTAATACACTCTCTTTCTTAGTATGCACATGGTCGGTTCTCTCTTATCCTTCTCATCATGTCAAACAACACCCTTCAGCGAGCACTTTCACAGGCACCCTCATTGTTCTCTATCTCAGAGAACACTTATTTCTTCCTACTTCTTTCTAGTCTTTCACACCTCATAAATGTCTGTGTACTTGTTTATTGTCTGGTTCAGTTAAACTGTAACAGTCAACAAATCAGGGAATTTTTCTCTTATCTTCAATTCTCTGCTTAGAACATCTTATCATGGTGGTTGGTGCCTAGGGTACTCATTAAATATTTATCGAACAGATGAAAGTATAATTTCTATTCATCTTTTTTAGTTTTATCCTATTGTCTACTTGGATAGATCTACTTGGGTAGATCTTTGCTGACAAGCAACGCCATTGATGTCTAGATTGGACGTTCCCTCCAGGTTCTCCCCTCTACCCTAGGTACACCTCCCCATGCTGCATATCCCTTCCTCACGTTTAGAGTCACCGTGGGTTTTCTTCTCTTCCTCAAGTGTTCTGCTCTTCCACATGAAATGGTCCTGGGATGAAAGGATTATGAGGAAAAAATAAAACTGAGATAAAAAGTTTTTGTTATATGTATTTTACAATAAAAATAATTTCAAAAATTATTATGCTAAATAATTGGTCAGGACTGGAGATTTAGCTCAGAGGCTCAAGTGCTTGCATAGTAAGCATGAGGTTTTGAGTTTGATCCCTGATACCAAAAAAATAAATAAATAAATAAAAATTGGTCCATGAGTTTGAAAAAAAATTACCTGAGTGTCATGGGGGCAATTTTCAAGACCTCTCAAATGTTTTAGAAAGACACTTTTTAGGGTTTGACAGTGGAGTCACTAATTAATGTTAATTGTTGTGCTAATTTAAAATAATTGTTCTCAGAATAATTGGTTATATTCTGAAACAGAAAGCTAAATCATATTCTGGAACAAAAAACTACAATCTGAATAAAGTAAATTTTAGTTAATAACAATGTACCAGTGCTGGCTTCTTAGTTTCAGCAAATAAACCATGATATGATATGATGGTAACTTTAAAAAAATCTGAGGGAAGGGTTAAAAAATGAATGAAATAGGGCTTAGAACAGAAAGACATATGGAATAATACAGTAAAAGAAAATGCTGTCACATTAAAGGAATACTACCAGGAATTTATAGCTCTCAAGGAAATGGGTCAAAGAGGCCAGGAAAAGTTTTTTCTGTAGTCCTGTTTTCCCAATTATTTAAAAGAGAAAAATTAATAAATGTTATCTTTATTTTGCCCAAAGGTAATTTACAGGAACTGGAAGGGTTGGACCAGGATACTGGGTTGATGGATGAAAATATGCCTTTGATGAAATTAAACCCTAGTTAATTAAAGCCCTGGAAAGAGTCACTGAATCCAGGGTCATAGGCTAACCTACCTTTCAACCATTCACATATTCAGCCTGAGTGACAGAAAAAACAACCATGCAACTTGGAATCTGGAGTTTGAGAGAGCAGATGGTAGGTGAGGGGCCATGATGTCAATGAATGGACTTTGAAAGAGGTTGATAAAGCTCATCGCTAGGTAAAAACAGACCTTTGAAGACAAAATGATGACAAATAAGAGCTGGTAGCTGCTGTCACTTTTATTCACTTTAGCTGAGGTTCAGATTCAAACTCCTTACATAAGTAAATGTGCTAGACTTTTAAAGTTAACCAAATCCTTCCTTGGGTGGGCCCCTTCTCCCATGGGTTGCCACCTCCAACCTGAGTCCTGTACTCTGTTGCTATGTAGGCTGTCCTTGCGTGGCCTCAAGCTATGCTGTTGAGATTGCTTGCCTTTACCTTTTGCCGTGGCATCAATATTCCATAGCCCCTCAACCTCTACTCTCCAGACCTCTACCTCTTTCAGTTGAGGTTATCCACATAGCCAAGCCTTATGATAGCTAAGTCTTGCTTATATGCTCATGGTAGTGGGCCAGGAGGAACTAGTCCTCCAGGGTCACCTGTTCTTCTCTATGGACATCTAGAACAGGTGTCTATGGACTATGGACTTTTTCTTTCAATGAGCCAGATAATTAATATAGTATTTGAGCAGTTGCTATATATCTATATATCTATATATATATCTATATATATATATAGATATAGATATAGATATCTATATATATCTACATACACACACACACAGCACTGTTGTGCAAAAACAGTCATAGACAATATATAACCAAATAGTATGGCTATATTCCAATGGAACTTAAATGAGCTTGAAGTTTAAATTTCATGTAATTTTTCATATCATAAAATATTACTCTTTTGATCCTTTTCCAGTATTTAAACAGGTAAAACTATGTTAACAGGACACACAAAAACAGAACAGATTTGGCTCGTGTGGATCACTTTACAGATCCTCACTCTGGTACAACACTGTCCAGTACAGCAGCTGTTAGTTGCAGGTGATAACAGAGCCCTTGAAGTGTGGATTGTCCACACGGAGATGTGCTGAAAGGATAAAGTAAGCTCCACATTTCCAATTGGTAGTACTGAAATACTAATGAATGCTGAAGTGATATTATTCCAAATATATTAGGTTCAGATGTGATTAATTCTATTTTTCTTTTAGGTTTTGTTTGTTCATTTGTTTTTTGTTTTTAGTTTTTGGAACGTGGCTACCAGAACATTTACACTTCCATGTGTGGACACCTTTCTGTTCTTTTTGGACAGTGATGCCCTAAGGCAGTGCCTCGGCCTTGATGGGATGAACTCATGGGCTGACAGTGCACCTTTGCAGATTGTCAGGCCAGTTCTGAGAGATGAAGTTTGTCCCCCAGGTCGCCCAGCTGCTTGGACAACAACCCTGATGTTCTTGTTCCATCAGACCATGCCACTCCCATCCCAGCACTTTGATCCAGGAATCAGGATGTGGCAGTGAGCAAAGGGTAGGCAAGTCTTACACTGAGCCCACATCTCCCAGAAAGTAAGTACCATTCTGCCCTGGCAGATTCAGATGTTGGGATTCCTCCTCACAATCTTTCTCCTTTACCATTTCCAATTTTTTTCTCAAACTCTAGACTCAGAGCTACTGATCAGAATCTAGATGAACTTGTTTAAAAAAATACTGTACATTACCAGCCTCACTTCCAGAAACAGTGAATCAGGTGCCTGAGTCTGCATCTGAGCAAGAAGCCTCTGAGTCGATGGTGGCGAATGTATGGCACATGTGCCAAAGCTGTCTTTTGCATCATTGAAAGCTCTAAAAGGTTCGTTATCACTGGCCTGAGGTATAGCATTTGTACATTCACCTTTGACTTATGCTGCTCCTGGGATTGTTTCGGAATCCTGATCTATATGGCACTAAGCCAACTTCTTTAATACAGTAGGAAAATAAACATTATAATGGGCTGAAACCCTTATTTTGTGAAGTATTCACATAGGTAACGTAAGGTGATTGTAGCACATTATGTTGGGTAATCATGATTTAACTTCTTTTTTTGTGTAGCCTCAGATATCTTTAAAAAAGAGCAATTTTGGATCTGAGAGACATCTTAGGTGTTTGAATTTCTTGCAGATTGTGTCATTCCATATTTTGTACAACACCAGCTGCATATGGGTACACAATATGCTTTAAATACTGTTAGTCAAAACATCTTTGGTGTGTGTTCACGGTGTGAAGGTTTAGCCAATACTATTCAGAAATGGTGCCATCCATGCTGCGTTGCCACATGGACCAGAAATCCAGGTGAACTCATAGACAGACTTTAGTGAGGAGATAAATTAAAAGCTCAGTTTCTTTTGCCATTTTTGAGATTTTGTTGGTAGTAATGATGCATGAAACAAATGACATCTAACACATATAACTTGAAAGAATGCCCAGTGCAATCTTCATACTGAATGTAAGAGTATTTTTAAAGTTAAGCAAAGTAATACAATTATGAGAAAAGGAGTCATATTCTGCTTCAGGTTGACAAATGCAAAGTCATAAGTTATGATCTAGAGAGGGGTTCCACCTTCCCAAGAAGACTTCAATGTGCTACTAAAATTTCGAGTGGTCAATTAATTAAATGTCAGAGACACATTCTAATCCCACAGAAGGACTGTTAGATGCAAACTATAAAATAGTACATAGCCTTGTGTAACCTATCTTGGTGACTTTTCTCTTGTTGCTGGGACAAAATACCCAATGCCCAAAATTAAGAAAGGAAAGGTTTATTTAGCTCACAGTTTGTGGAGGTTTCAGTCCATAATTAGCTGGCTCAAAGGCAGGGTGCTGTGGCAGAGGGGCAACACTTCAAGGTGGTAGAAGACAGAAAAATCGACAAGAACAAAAGGGGAAGAACAAGCCTCTTTTTCTCCCTTACATTGCAAGCAGACTTCCCCCTCCTCAAGGGTAGGTATAGCACTCACACCATCTCCTGCCTTCCTCTTGTACTGGATGAGGATGTTTACAAAGTGAGGACCCTGGTCCCCTGCTTAGTCAAACTTCAAAACTTTTCAAGTTGACACAATGTATCAACCATTATATAACCTCACCGTGATCTATCACTTGGATTTGGAGTGTTTCTAGCAATGAGTTATTTCATTTTGGAGGAGAAATACAAGTGCTCCAGGAAAGAAGTCAAGCACATCTATTTATTTATATGTTCCATTCATCAACATGTGCAAAAAATAATGTAAGCCACTAGGGAATATCCATAGACTGTGCCCTCAAGGAGCCATAATCTCCATGAGATAAGAAAGATTTAGTGTAACAAAAATCCTACAGAGAAAGTTATCATCTTCATATGAAGGTTACCAAGGAATATAATCTCCTGGTATTATTGCACATGAGGGTTATCAAAAAAGACTTCAAGGAAGGGATGAACTTTGAGCCAGTCACGCAGTACAGATTTGGGCTGTGAGGACAGAGGAACTGGTGAAAGAAAGGGGAGGACATTTCTCCTTGAAGGTTGATGGGAAACTGAAAGCTTACACAGGGAACATTCTGAACCTGCTGGTGCTCCTGGGGCTTTGGGCTAGGAAGGGAGAGGTGAAACGACTGCCTCATAAAAACAAGGCCTTTTATCATGACTTAAGTCTAAAGAGAATAAAAGGTTTACCTGGGGGGAAATTGAAATTTACTAATCTTGCCTTAATTTAGGGTTTCAAAGGAGTAAATAGATATGGCAGAGCTTGTCTGTGTAAGGGACCGCCTATCAAGTGTGTGCCTCACCTGTAACATTCTCAGCAAGATGCTCAAAGGTTACAACTCTGTGCCCTTACAGTACCGAGTGGCCTGGGTACAAGAGACTATTACTTTAAGTATTGAAAGTCTTCAATTATAAATTTCAAAAATGTACACAAGACTAATTCTGTCTCGTCCCCAGGACTGAGCTGATGTTTCCATGGGTGAGAGCTGCCTAAATTGGCTAACAGAACATGGCCTGGGTGTGATATTGAACTGGAATTGAAGAAATGGAGCTATAGCTGGTCTGAGAAAGGAGACCATGGAAATCTCTTGTTGGAGAAGAAACACCAGAACTTACAAGTTTTAGGAGTCAAGGAAAACAAGGAGAGTACTGGTCCATTCAGAGAGATAGCTCAAACCTGAGGCCACAATAATCCCATCTGGAAACGTTAAATTCTATAAACAGTTGTTCAAAGTGGGGCTAGTGAGATAGAGATGTCATACTAAGTCCTTGTTTAAAGAACTTATAGGCAAAGAAACTTTCAGCTATTTTTAGCATTTATTCACGCAGACACTTTAGGTGCTCATTCCGTTGCTCTCAAACATAGTGTAGATGTGTAATTGAGATGGCTTTGCTGGTAGAAGGAGGCAAGAAAGGTTGCAGCTGAAGGGCTGTACCATTAATGAAAGGAGGGACAGAAGGAAGGAAGGAAGGAAGGAAGGAAGGAAGGAAGGAAGGAAGGAAGGAAGGAAGGAAAGAAGGAAGGAAGGAAGGAAAGAAGGAAGGAAGGAAGGAAGGAAGAGAGTGGGGTGGGGAGCAGTTCCAGGCAGGGGGAAGCTTTACAGCTGGTTTCCAGGCTGTGGGGCCATTGGTAGCCCCTGTGCCTATGGTCACACACACCCATTCCCAGGCTCCTTTGCTCACTATCTGGGTTTCCACAGGAACCCACAGGGCGCAGAGCATCCCACCCTGCTCCCCTGTCCTGAGGCCAAGGCTTTCAGCAGGGCTGGAGCCTTACACTGTATTGTGGCTCCCACTGAGGTGGAGAAGCTTGGAGAGCTGGCCTCAGGCATTGAGAACACACCTGAATTTCAGTCTCAGAAATTAGTGGTATAATCTTAAGTCACTGGATCATTCTGAGCCTCAGTTTTTCTCAACTGTGCAATGAATGAGTACCTAAGCCACTGGGTTATTGTGAAAATTGAATAATTAAATCCAGCACAGCTCATAGTTCATGCTCAGTAAGGGGGCTGCTGGCACCTACCCTAAGGACCTGTGATGCGTCTTCAGTCACGCAAGCATTTAACCAAACTTCAGTGTCAAAAAATAATGTCATTATGAGAAATCCATGGTCATGAACTCATCTGAATAACTAGTTGTAAGAGAATGAGGTTTTTAAATATAAAGATTCTTGAAAAATGAAATATAATGTCTTCATAAATGTTTTTTTCTAAACCAAGATGCAGCAGTGAGTTGATGAGGAACTTGTTTTCCTTTACTTTCCAAACATTACCAGGACACTCACACATTCCAGGGCTAGATTCTCGAGATGACTTATTAAAAAAAGGAGTCTTTTGGCAAAAGCAGCTTTCATCATTTGGGTTATGAATTAACTCTGAGTACCCAATCTCACTGAGAAAAACAGTCTCAAATTTTTAAACTTTTTTTTAAGTACATGTTTCCAGTACATAATTTTTGCAATCCTTGTGTGAAGTTGGTACACGTACATAATGCATCTTAATTCCTTTTCACATCCCCTTTCTCTTCCCTCCTTCCTGCCTCCACCCTGATCCCCTTCCTTTATTTTGCACATGTTTGCAGTACCTGATGTTTCCACCCCAAATCTTTCTCATTCTATACTCTAGTGAGTAGGAATTTTAAGTCTATGAATGCTATTAATTCTAACGCTATGACTACAAATTGCTGTTGTAGCTAGCACTTACTGAAAGCTTACTAAATGCTGGGCACTGTCATGTTTTGCATGTAATAGCTCATTTGTCATCAGAGACAAGTCTGCGATTGGTGCTATTATTAGTTCTATTTCAAAACAAGGAACTAAGGCACACAGATGTTGAGAAGCTGACCCATGGCCACACAGCTGCTAAGCAGGAAGCCCGTACTCAGACACAGCCGGTCTGGCTCCTGTGGGTAGCAGCCCCTCCTAGACACAGCTCCTCAGTGTCCACTTCTGTTTAGTACACTGAGTCCTGTCCTTCTTTCTCGTCATGGAAAGATTAGAAGACTTCATCTTTCCCATCGAAGAACTTATTTTTATTATTTTAACATATTTATTCTAAGGTATTAACATTAATGCTTTGTCATTATGGTATTTGTTCATTATTTCTATACAGGTACTTACTTTTTACTTACTTAAAATGAAGCTACACCATTAACTTCTGAAGCATACTGATTTGAGTTAAAAAATCTGCTTGAAGGAAAGTGATGCAATACTAAGTATGACCAAGAGTTCATGGGTGTGGTCAAGCTGGCAAGGGGCTGTGACCACAGCTTGCTGAGTACCACAGCCAGACTGCCATCACTGGTCAGTGAGCTGGCGTTTGCCTGGAAATCTAAGCAGCAGATGACTCAAAGGTCATCGGTCAAACTGGCACAAAGTCTAACTGACAGACAGAGGAAAGACTGGAGGACCAGGCCAACAAAGAGGAGGTATATGGAAAAGAAGAGAGCATGATAAGGTTTTACCACCCTACGTGTAGCTGGATGGGGACTTCCTCTGCCACCACCCTGGCCAGTCCTACTTCAAAATGGTAACCATCCACTGTTTTGTTTTTATTTTGTTTTGTTTTGCTTTTTCATTTCAGGAAGATCAATTCTCTTACTGACCTTGCAGACCTCCCAGGTCTTTTAATTGACACATTGTTATCAATTCTCTGCTGTACCTTGCTGCCAGTGGTTTCTTAGAACTCAGAAAACATGGTTTTAGATAAAGAAGTGGATACACAAGAATAAATGGTTTTGAATGTGGTGCTAAACATCTAAATGCTTTACTTAACCATTGCCTTAAAATGCTGACCTACTAAAAAAATGAGCTCTTTCTTTCAACCTTGATTTGTTTTTGGTCGGACACTAGTAGAGAGTCAAGCAGGAGCCAGACCTAGTTCTTCTGATAGCAGGTTCAGAAAATTTTTCCTACTTCCTCCACATTTATCTCAGAAGATTACAAATATGACAGTGATTTCCCTGGGGTTTGGGGGCAAAAGAGGTCTAACAGCAAAGCTCTAGGCCAAAAACAAAACAAGTATTAGAAAGCCAAGGAGTCTACTGCATGATGGATGAAGTGTCTGCTATTTGGCCAAGGGGCCTTCAAAGAAACTGAGGAATGCCACCTGCCCTGAACACGGAGATGGCTTGGCCCACCTGGGAGAAAAGCCAGCACCATAGAAATTCCAACAGTTCTTCTGTCCTTCTTTCTCTTTCCTCACTCTAAATTCTTAGGATAGACACTACCACACTCTCAAAGTGAGCTCTGCCAGACACAGGCCCCAGGGCAGGAGCTTTATGCAGATTCCCTCATCTGGCAGTGGGGGCCATTTGAGTTGCCCCGAGCAACAACTGGTCACATGGAACAGGCTTTTCCTCTATCAGTGTGGAGCAATGGGACTCCAGCAGGACTCAAGGAATAGGGTTTTTCCAAGCTCTGCTATGGAAACTTAGATGAGATACATTATCTCTCAGATTTTGGGTTTTGGTTTCCCCACCCACCTAGTGAGGCAGGGGTTAGGTCAGTTCAAACTCCCCCCTTGTGACTACTGTGATTTTTTTTCTTGACTAGGACAAATATGAATAACCGGTTTCAGGCCCTTTCCTGAAGGTAAGTTTTAACACTGGGGAAGCTGGAAGGGATGCAGGCCTTGGATCAAGGAGGGGAGGTCACCACTGAGAGGTGACGCGAGAGCCGAGGTACCAGGGGCAAACCTGTCACCTGCTGCCTCACGATCCTCTGGAGGCCAGTCTCACATCCAGGTCATTTCTTCTGGGAAAATTTATGTGGACAAAGTGACTTTGGCCCCTTCTAGAGGTAAATATGCTTATGTTTTAATTATTAACTCTTTAATATTGTTATTTATTTATTTATTTATTTTTTGGTACTGGGGATCGACCTCACAACCTCGTGCCTGCCCGGCAGGCACTTAAGCCACTGAGCTAAACCCCCAACCCTAGTTTTTGAGACAGGGTCTCACAATGCAGTTCAGGCTGGCCTTGAACTCACTTTGTAGCCCAGGCCGGTCTCGAATTCACAAGGTTCCTCCTGCCTCAGCCTCCAGAGTGCTGGGATTAAAGGCGTGAGCCACCACGCCTGGCTTAATGTTGTTATTGAAAATATTAATTCTGCCAGGCATGGTGGCACACTCCTGTAATCCCAACACTTGGGAGACTGATGCAGGAGAATCGTTTGCAAACTTGAGACCAGCCTGGGCTACAAAGTGAGCCCAAGGCCAGCCTGAACTGCATAGTGAGATCCTATCTCAAAAAGACAAAAAAAAAAAAAAAAAAAAAAAAAAATTCTAATACAACTCTAAAAAGGTGGATACTTTTCATGGATTGACCCATGGTTGATTTCTCATATACTGCTGTCAAGAACCAAAAAGTAAAGGGTACAGTTGAAGACTGAAGCTGGTACCAGGTTCAAGAAACACTGATTTTTTTTATTTTTTTTGAGGCATGGTCTCATGGTATAGTCCAGGCTGGCTTTGAATTCACTGTGTAGCCCAGACTGGCCTCCAACTCATAGCAATCCTTCGGCCTCAGCCTACTGAGTGCTGGGATTACAGGTGTCCACCACTACGCCATGCCAATGAACATTACACTTGAGTAGTCTTTTAAAATACATACCTTGTCCTCATCATTGATTTACTCCTTTTCTAGTTTTAATTGCAGTTTGAAAGAAAATGAGAACAGGAAGCCATGGCTCAGCCTGGAAAACCATGGTGTTTACTGCTTGGAGGAACCAGAAGTTCCTCCCTGCCTGGCTGGATTGAGAAATGACAATTCAGCATAGGGAAGCACAAAACATTTGAAGAGATCTGGCCAGAACTGGTCTGGCCAAATTCCCCTTGTGGACTTCCTCTTCCACTCTGCCTGGCTTCCAGGCGTGGCCGCTAAGCAGCAGCAACCTTGTGCCTGCAGCCCACACGGCCTGGAGCAGGCCCTGCAAGCCCGGTGCCTCCACCCACTCTGCCCGCAGCCATGCGGTGTGCACTGGAGCCAGACCACATGTGGTGCGAGTATGGGCGAGGAGGGAGAGGAAGACTGCTCAGCTGGCTGGCCCGGGCTCCTGAAGAAAACAAGCTGAGGCAGGGCAGAAAACATACTGTTCCCTGCAATCTGATCACCTCCACGCAAGTCTCTGCGCTGCACACCCCGGGACGCCTGCCCGCCAAGGCCCAGAGGCCAAGGTGATTAGAGAGGCAGGAAAGCAGAACTGGTGATGGTTCCCGGACAGATCAGAAACGCACCCTGGGGGTCAGGGGGCATACAAGGCTGTGCCGGCAGCAGGGCTGCAGGCTGGGTGTGGGGCTGGAGCTGCTCCAGGAGGGGGCGAAGAACTATGGATGTTGCTCTGTTTGTGCTGAGATTCCAGCTCCTGGGGTGGCCCCTGGCAGCTGCTGAAGCCTCCCAGTGAGAAATCTGGAGCAACAAAGGCATTGGGACAAAAGGGTCTCTGGCCAGAGGGGTGGCTGCTGGCTTGAGGGCCAAGAGTTTCACCCCTGAGGAGCACTCGGAGCAGCTGTGGGGCTCAGAAGGGAGCTCACTGAGGGAGACAGCCGACTGGGCACTTCCTGCGGGTCAGGCACTGTGCTAGGTTCTATTATTATTATTATTATTATTATTATTATTATTTGTATTTTAAAAACAAAATGAGGCCCCGAGTTCAACCCCTAGTACCACCAAAATAAATAAATAAACAAAAAATTTAAAAAGGATAAAAATGATACAGAATTTTTTTTAAAGGTAGGAAATTAACACTAGTTAATATTTTGCATATTGCTGCCTGAAAAGCAGTTGTTCAGATTGCAAGATTTAGACATAAAAAAATGATCAAACAATCAATGAAAACACGAACTGTTCTTTTTGATGCACTGTTCTTCTATACTTCTTCGAGTGTGGGGTCCCAGTGTGGAATTATTACTTAATTGGAAAACAGGAAACAAATAGCTCCCACTCCCCCTACCCCGCAGGTCAGTGACATCTAGCGTTGCGCGATATCACACCAGCATTGTTTGTTTGAAAAGTTAACCAGAGGCCAGCAGGGAATTTAGTCGCTGGGAAAACCGTAGAGCATATGCACTTTAGCTTCTAGCCCAGACAAGGACACTCAGGGATACTAGGGCCAAAGTGCTCTTCACGCTTTGACCATTTGGCCACCACTAATGGTCCTGGGGGACCCCCTGCGCTTCCAAACTTTCTCCCTGGTGGGCTCCTGGTGGCCTCTACTCTAGCGCCACCTGGTGGCCCTGGCTGCTAATCCACGCTGATTTGGATGGGAATTTCTGGTTGAGGACAGTCAAATCACCCCACCATAGCCAGAGGTGGTGGTGCATGCTTTTAATCACAGCACCCGGGAGGCTGAGGCAGGAGGATCGTTGTGAGTTCAAGACCAGCCTGGGCTACAAAGTGAGTTCAAGGTCAGCGTGAACTGCATAGTGAGACCTGGTCTCAAAAAATAGGGCCGGGGATTTAGCTCAGTGGCCTAAGTGCCTGCCAGGCAGGTGTGAGGTTGTGAGTTCGATTCCTGGTCCCAAAAATACATAAATAAATAAATAAATAAATAAATAAATAAATAAACAAGTCACCCACCCCAACATTCTGAAGGCCCACTTGTGCTTTGGCTACCACTCATCTCCATATCGCCATCACTCTTTCCATTTTCCACCATCTTTGTTAGTTCTTGACTGTTTCCGCTCATTAGCTCACCTCCAGTGCGATTTTCAGGGGATACCTGTGCTTCCAGTGTATCCGTGTTTTCATTTGAATCTTTTTTTTTTCTTCAATTTTCTAGGAAAGCCTTTTCCCTTCCTTCCCACCAAAGATTTGGGACATGTTTCTTAGGACTTGGTTTGACTCAGTGTGAGCGGCACAATGCTGTACTGCACCCCACTGGAATTTGTGCCTTCTACCAATGCTCAGTCCTTGTCCATGCCAAAGGACTGATTCTGGACATGCTGGTTCAGGCCAGCTACAAGGCAAGTTGCTTGCCCCGCTATGAGCCCTCTCTAAGAATGCAGGTGAGTATCTCTGCCATGGTTTTCATTAGGATGCTCTGTCCTGGAGTCTGATTCCCACCCATGGGGCCTTACAAGAACAGTAGGGTAAAATTGACTTTAGGGCCAATGGAGATAGAGGTCAAGTTTGTCCATTTCTTTGTTTGTTTTGAGGTAGGGTCTCACTATGCAGTTCAGACTGGCCTTGCATTCACTATGTAGCTCAAGCTATCCTTAAACTTGCAGTGATACTCCTGCCTCAGCTTTTTGAGTGCTGGGATCACAGGCACATGCCACCACACCTGGCTTAAAAGCCAAGTTTGAGCGAAAAGAGAGTTTTCTCACAACCCTAACCCTAAATGTAAACTGCAGGTACCTTTAGATGAGTGAATGTTCATTGCAAAGCGGGAGGAGCCACGGTGGGAGTAGAGAGACAGGGCCAGACCAAGAGCATGGGGGAGAAAAACAGTCCAGAAAAAGAAGAGGAAGGGCCTGTCTTAGAGTAGACCTAATAGCTGGTTAGTTAAACACTTTTGATCACTTTCCACTGTAGAGTTTCTGCCAGAATTCTGATGCAGAGATAGAGAAGCAAATGGAAGTGGACACAACAGTGATTCTATGTACCAAAATTGCACC
Organism: Dasyprocta punctata; assembly: GCA_004363535.1. NCBI lineage: Eukaryota > Metazoa > Chordata > Mammalia > Rodentia > Dasyproctidae > Dasyprocta > Dasyprocta punctata. The sequence continues at coordinate 23,535 of RJWM01016570.1, forward strand.
TAAATCACAGATCACAAAACACTTTCATTTTCATGAAATATAGCTGTGAATTCAACATACAGAAGGTAGATTTTCCTCTGTTCAGGCTAATTAAAGAAGGTGTCAGTTTGGATGAAAAATATACCAATCAGTAGGACCCAACGTGTAGAATTTCTTATTCAGTAAGACCAGCTAGAGGCTCAGGAATCTGCATCTTTTACATGGAGATGATGATAATATGTACATGTGGAACTGGATAAGATCATTCTGAAGGGGCTCTTTAGTCCTACAGTTTGTCTGCTCCAGGAAGAAGAGGTCAGTTTCACTCAAAACATGGCTCAGAGTGAAAAGTAAGGGTACCAAGGAGGGAGGAAATTAGTAAGAAATTAAGAACTCAGAAAAGTGACTTGACTTCTGACCCTAGAGAAGAGAATGACCCATCTAAGCACTCTAGTCCCAAAATTCTCCTTGGTCAGCTCCCAGCTGCTGGCATAGGACCAATCCTCATGACAAAATAAGGAAAAGTTGGTGTTTATTTGATTTCCAGTTTTTCAGTTCAGTATATATGGAATCAATTGGGGTAAGTCAGCAATTCAGCAAGATCAACTGTCTTCAGCAACATAGAACAACACAGTGAACAAGAGGAAATTACCCAGTTTCTTGGCTGATCTCCAAAATTCTACTCCCAGCTTTCAAAAGTCAAGCCTTTTGTTTGAAGGTAAGGCAGCACAAAGATAACCACACACTAGTTCCTTGAGCTCAGACAGGTAAACAGCTTGATCCAGACCAGGCCATGTGGTGATCTCACCCAGCCCTAGGTCACAGGTACCTGGTAAACAGCAGCTACAGGAAGCATCTCTGCCTTAGAGAATTTTTTCAAGCTTCGCTTCCAGAGTTCTGCTATGATCTGTCTCCTCTAATTGCTATTTTCCCCCATTCTTATTCTTGGAATCTCCTTGCTCAAGTCTTCTGCTTTGATGTAGATTCTTTGGAAGTTTTTCCTGAATTTAACTTCTCCCTGGAGCTCCTCTCTTACCTCTATGCACTACATCTCACTGGGAAATCCCTGCAGACCAGGATCACTGGTTTCTAGGAAACAGCACCCAGGCTGTGTGCAGCTCCTAGGGCGCCTTCTCATCTTGAGAGCAAGCTGAGAGTTGGATTCCACAGTCTGAACAGGAACTTGATGTTTCCATGCATGGCAGCATAGGACCTGGGAGCCAAAAAGGCAAGAACAAATCACAAGGTAGGAGTAGTTGAGGAAAGAAATGCATGCTGGGTATTAGTACCCAATAACAGTTGGAGTATTCAGCCTCTCTCCACTGGCAAGCATGCTTGAATGTGTTTAACTAGTGTTAAGGTCTATAAAGCAAGGAGAATTAATAGTTCTCATCCCTGGTTAGACCTCACAATCACGACAACTTTTTTTTTGGTACTGAGACTCAAACTCAGGACCTTGTGCTTGCCAGGCAGGCTCTTATGCCGCTGAGCTATAACCCCAGCCCCACCAGAAGAACTTTTAATGAAAAGCACCAATGCTGGGACCTCATTACAGAGAAATTGCCAGTTTCTCCAGAGTTGGTCCCAATATCTTTTAAAAAACATTCCCAGAAATTCTAATCCCAGACTGATTTGAATCCACTGAGATTATGCGAGAATCAGATCCTTTGGTTGGGTCTTCAGTGTCTGCTGGTTTTGTCTTTCTCAGCTACAGCTGGCCAGATTCTTCTAGATGTAGTTTGACAGGTACAGACAGCCAAGGTTTCTGAGCCACACGTGAGTTTGGATCTTGACCATATCACTTACAAATTGTGATCTTGGGCCAGTTTTAACATCTCCGAAGGCATCTGAAGAATTTCACAAGATGGGTATTTAAGCACCCTGCCTCTGGCAAATTTAGAACATATGTCTATTCCCTGTCCTGTCACCACCAAATAGCTTCCCTGAAAGACCTTCCCCAGGTGAGATAGCCTAGGAGAGACGGGACGTGCATCCCATGTATTGCTCACGTTCTGTGGGAACTGGGGCTGAAGTTCTACAGCCAGAACTGGTGGGGGGAGACCAGCCATGGCTGTGAACACCCACATTGTCCCAGGGTCTATTTCTCAATCAGCTCTTCCTAGGAACCAGTGTCCCAGATCTGGATGCCCAGGCTACCACTAAATTGCTTTAACTTCCCCTGGCCTCCCTGTACTCCCACATATTGTCCCAGTCTACTTGCTTGGGTTTCTGACCTAAGCTAACTGTGCTCTAGTTACGACTCCCTCTAGGGAGCCCAATCTTGAGCATCTAACCTGGTACCTCACTTAACCCATGCTGTTATTCCTCCCTGGGACCAGTGTCTGGCACTCACATCTGGTTGTGTTTCTAGCCTACTTGCAGAACTTCCAGTACCAACATCTGCCTACCCATCTGCCTCAGTTTCTGGATTTGGCTTACTTCTCTGCCTACCCATTGCTAGCACTGAGACAGAGGGCTGTGCTACCTTCAGCCCTATCCCTGGACCACTCAGCTGCCCTATACAGAACTGGCTCCAAAGCTGCATGGGTCATTCCAGCTTTTCCCTCCTTTCAAAGGAGTAAGTCCCCCTCTTGGTCCTGTCTGAACCCTCCCCTTCACTCTACCCAAAACTCACCACTTTCCCATTCTGAACTATTTTAAGTCACACCATTTATGCATTGTAAATAGTGACAAGTGAGCATTTATGTGTTTGCTGTAGAGTTTGGCGATGAAAGGAACAACAGTTGCTCTAAGGTGGAGCTGTCTGCCTAGAAAAGTTCCAGAAAAAATGCTGTATACAGGATGATGAGGTGTCTTTGATGTGTTATAGGAAATATCTAGCAATATACTAATCTAATCTTTCCTGAAATCCAAATCAACTCTAATTCTTCAACCATGCCTCTAGCTTCTGCATTAATTAAATCAATCCGTATCTGAGGATGATGTCACACAGGGCCATAGCATCATTCTGCAATTTTCTCACCAAAGACATTCCTTGTAGTCATTCAGTATAAACATTAAACTCATTGTGAGAGCTTGTAGCTGATTTGAATGATTGCAATAGTTTTTTTGTCACCAACAAGATGACCAATGTGGGTCAGTTTGGGAAAGCAGGTTAAGAGTAGTCTTCTAACACACAAAGTCCAAGTAAAGATGCTAGAATACAACCTATGGTGGCAGGTCATCAGGAGCCATTACTTATGTTGAATCAGAATTGAAGGGTACACCTGAGATAACATCATAAGGGCAGCAATTAGTCTCATTTCATGACCAATTCTCATCAACCTACAGTGGCTTCTTAGAGCTCTCTACTACAAGAATCTGGGGGTTCAACCCAGGCTGCATGAACAAGAATGCAAGATCAATAATGACATCTGATCAATAATAACTACTGTGATAACTCAGTACTCAAGAGCATGGGTGCTGTAGTCAGACAGATGAGAATTCAGGTCCTGCCTCTGCTACTTAGTGGCACAAGGGATACTGAGCAAGTTGCTAACTAATTTCGGGCTTGTTTTTCATCAGAGAACTGCAGGTAGATTACAGCACCTGTTTCACAGAGTTACTGTGATAATTCAAGATAATTCAAGGTAATTCATGTCGAGTGCTTAGCACTGTAACTGGCACAGACTGCTCCCTAAATATTAGCTATTACTATCACAAAGAGTAACACCTGGGCTCAGGTGTGGGGCAAGGCAGCTTGTGGTCAGCACACCTGCCCTCCCAGTGCAGGCTTATGAGTCCTTGAAGAGGTTTGTGATTAGGACACCTTTCAAAGGCACTGGTAGAGATAATTGACATTTCCTACTTTCTAGGATATTAGCAAAAGATTTACACTTGGTACTGTTAAGTTTTCGTTTACAGACATATTTGTTTCCTTTGTGAAGGGCAAATACTATCTCAGGATCAACTAGCACCACAGAACTTCATTATAGGTAAATTCTGGTCTTATTTGCCTTTATAACTGGATCCTAAGTATTTATAGAATAAAGAAAAAAAAATTTTGGCCTCCTTGGCCTGACTTTCCAGCCTCAACTTCTGAGTTCCCTATATATTCCCTAAGCCCCTGTCGTACTGCACAATTTATTCTTCCAAATCATTGTATTCTTCCCTACTTTTGTGTCCCTACACATGCTGTTCCTCCCTAGGATTCCCCATAGTGCTTGTGTAGACACTGTATTCTAGAATAGTTTGCTTAAGATTGGAGTTATTTATCCCTTGACTATTTGGCTGACCTTTCCAATGAAGCAACTTTTGACTAGAATTTTCTTTGTAGAAATATTTTTAATTACAGATTTAATTGCTTTATTGGCTAAAGATTGTTCAGTTTTTTTATTTTAAAGAGAAAAATAGCAGAAACAATAACACAAAATTTCAAAACAAAAAGCCAGGTGTAGTGGTGCATGCCTTTAATCCCAGCACTTGGGAGGCTGAGGCAGGAGGATCACTGTGAGTTCGAGACCAGCCTGGGCTACAAAGTGAGTTTAAGACTAGCCTGAACTGCATAGTGAGACCCTGTCTCAAAAAATAGGGCTGGGGATTTAGCTCAGTGGCCTAAGTGCCTGCCTGGCAGGTATGAGGTTGTGAGTTTGATCCCTGATGCAAAAAAAAAAAAAAAAATTAAAAAAAAATCAAAACAAGATAATACAGTAACAATGATTAATACATTGTTATCTTCAAAGTAGTAGCTCAGATTATAAGATACAGGCATGAAAAATATAACTAATAGAACTTAGTAGTCAATGAAGTAATAGAAATTAGTGGTGTAACTATCTTAACTATATTGTGTATATATATATATATATATATATATATATATATATATATATATGTTTTTATTTTTCCTTTCCCCTTCCTTCTTTTCTCCTTTCCCCCATCTCAGTTGCTCGGGTTTTATATATATTCTTAAAGGCATTTTGGTAAGTAATAGTTGTATTTTCTTTTAAGAAAGTGAATCAACCTTGTCATTTGTCATATGATCACAAAATACTATCAAAATATTTGTAAAAGTTTTTAATAAAAAATTGAAGATTACATGTATAATAATGTACACTTAATTTAGAAACCTCTAGAAAGATGATAATTTAACTATAGAAATGTAAGTGATCACACAGTGACTAGTCCAGAAAATCTCAAGGTTTGTAAAAATTTTCAGCTTAAGATTCTGTAGTTGGATGACTGTTTTTCCAATAAAAAATAGAAATGAGATTTTAACAGAGCAATTTTTCCTCTAGAGAAGACTACTTGTCTTGTCCTTAAAGGAATTAGCTGGGCATGAACTTCCCCAGTAAGTTTTCCCTTTTACTGATTGAGAGATTGTGAAAAGTGGATCACTTTCTTTGAATCCTATGACAGGACCTGCAAGTTGAAAGATGTCAGAGCCATTCACTGATCCTAGACTACCAGCTTCTGGATGAATACATAGGAAAAGTTTTATCATTATCTTGTTTAAACCATTGCACTGTTGAAACACATTTTGCTGCAACTTTGTCTATCCCTAGATAATACATTTAATAATGGGTGAACTTCAAGCAGTATTTTAGTGCTAATGTCTTATATCCTTTGAGATTTAGTTCTAATCCAACTGAAGTAGGACAAAGGACAATTGTATCTGGGGGAAAATTTTTTGATTGTATAAAGCTTGGTTTTCTCTTTTTCTCCTTAGAATGGAATGCACATTTTTATTTTTAAAGAAAATTAATGTGCCAGGCCCAGTGGCACGTATGTGTAATATCAGGTACTTGGGAGGGTGAGACAGAAGGACTGAGGTTCAAGGATAGCCTGGGCAACTTAGTGAGAGTGTTTCAAAATTGAAAAAAGAAAATTAAAAGAAAGAATTAATGTAATGGTTATATAATTCCCTATTTTAACATAGGAAGCCACTATATTTGTGTTCTAGGAAATACTTAGTCGTTGTCCTGTGGCTTCATCTGTGAAGACACTGCCATGTCTTTCCTTAATGGAGAAGTTCAGATACAACAGTGCTTCTTAGACCACCTATAGTTAAGGAGAATTTTAAAAATTGTAATGCATTGTTTTTAGAACACAATGAAAGCATGAATTATTAGAAACAAATCTAAACCTGATATTTCTATTGAAGGAAAAATTTTTTTAATTAAATTGAACAGACACAAAAATGAGGCTCTCAAGGGTCCATAAAAGTTTCTAAACACTCTCAAATCCTGCACTTAATTGTTTCGGACAGTAACAAACAGTTCAAGGACGGGAACCAATGCCTGAGGAGATGTGGCAGGGAGTCAATACTGGAGATTTCAGTTTCAAATTAGGTGCCTTGGGGCCATGCAGAGAAATTTACCTTAGCCAGGCTCTATTGAGAGACAGAGAGATTTCTAAATTCCCCCAAATTTCTTTCATGTGTCAAGAACACAGCTCAGGAGTCCAATTGCAGATTTAGGCTAGTGCATTAGCATTTGACAAGGAGGAAGTGACTTGCGATTCACATCCCTAAAAATGAAGAAAATTTCTCTTTATTACTGAAGAGTAGGACATAGGGAAAGTAGTAGGGGTTCGGATATGAAAGTTCTTATTTTGTCCTGGAGGTTAAATCTTTTTCAGTTAATGGAAATGTTTGGAGAACCTGAAAATTCTTTTCTGGGGTCTAGCTTGGAAGACTTAGATTTCTGGGATCACAGCATCATGCTCTACCGTGATACAGAAGGAGAAGCCCACCGTGCTGGAGAGGGTGACTTGAGAAATGGTTCCAACCAAGCTATACCAGATTCCAGGTCCAAGTATTATGACTTATCCCTGTTGGATGGAAGAGCAGAGGGTCCTTGTGATCGCTGGCCTTGATTTGTACGAGTCTACACCACCTTGGGAGGATGGTTGTATTCAGTTTTATTATTAGTTAACATTATCTGAAAACAAACCCACTGCTTGTGAAAGTCTAGTTTCATCTGATTTATTATATTTTAGTAGAGAAAAATTCCTTATACATTGAAGATACACCTTGTTATGTCAGAGGAATCAGTCAAGGGCTAGTCATTCATTGATAGCACCTCTTGAGGCCAAAACATTCTTCTACCCCCTTTCCCAAGCCAAATTTATTGTCCCAGAATTACTAAGACAGAAACCCCTGACCCATGGCTACATTGCTCCAGGTCACCAACTCTCAGTCTAGACTGCAGGTTGCTGACTCCCCATTAGGAATGGACCTGATATGTTTGAAATTAAGGTGCTTCAAGTGTCACTCCCCATTTAGGAATTATCATGTAGCTCTTCCAAGTGGCCTACAAGCACACTCAGGAAGATGGTCTGGTGGTGGCTTCCATGGCAGAGTTCATAGGCTTGAGTAGGTATGCCATTCAAGCTACCATGGTTGGCGTGGCTTTGGAGGCTGCTAAACAGCAAAGAAGAGAAAAGTTACTGAATTTCACAGAATCTCCACTGAATTAGAGTCAAGTCCTTTAGCTACTTCATTCTTGTATATTCTCTTTGTGGCATTTAGCTCCCCCAACCCTGCTAATCAGAATTCACAGACCTCCTCCTACAGAGCCACAGAGATTCTAGTGTCACTAGAGGAGAGGGGAGGGGTTGCAGGTTGCAGCTTAAATTAGTATGTAGCGGTGGTGGAAGGGTGGACTTCTTAGAACAGAACAACCCAGATTCCATGATAGGTAAACTCCAAGAGTCTCTAAATGTTCAACTGTCAGCTAGAAATAAAAGCAGCAAAAACAAAATTGAGTTCAACTGCAAGGTAACCAACTAAAAAAGAAGTACATAAGTAAGAAAAGTGAGTAAGTCAACTGGTTAAGTTTTATAGGAAGTAGGCAGCAGTTTATAAACATTATACCGTGACTCAGTATAAGGATAACATCAGGCCTCTCTCTGGGTTACCAGGAAAATAATATATACTTTTTCTTGCCAGATGGGAGACCAGTAGCTGGGGCATTGGCAACATTCTGAAGCACAGTGAGTAGGCCAAGTCCTTTTCTAAAATCTCCCATGTTTCCTTGTAACTTAGTTTGAAATCACCCCAGGTACAGCAACAAACACTAGAATTTCAGTACTAGAAGCAACCTCAGAAGTCCTTAGAGCTCATGTGCTATTATCAGATAGGATAAGTAAGGCTAACAGAAAGGCTGTGACCAAAATTGTGCAGCTATTGAATTGCAGGTCCAGGAAAGCCTAGAACAGCTTTTCCTAGCACACAGTCTGATTCCTAATAGTGGCTGTGGCTTCTGGGAATTCTTGTTTCCTAATGGTATCATATTGCCTGTGTATTTTCATAACAAATCCTGCTTACAGTTAATAGCAGTGGTGTTAACAGCCCTTCTGGGGCCAGAGAGTTAGCTCAGCAGCAAAAGTGCTTGCCTGGTGAAGTCTTGAGTTCTGTTTCCTGTACCAAATAACAACAACAACAACAACAACAACAACAACAACAACAACAACAAAACTAACAGCCCTTCTGGTGGTAAGAACCGTTTTACCAGTTTTTAATTTTCTTGTTGGACACTGACTACAAGAGATTAAAATATGCATACATTCCATTTTCTAATTAGTAAAACAAAATTCCTAATGTAGTGTTGCCTTCTGAAACTGCCTCTGGAGTAGAAAGGTAATGTTCAGAGCCAGGCATGGTGGCGCACGCCTTTAATCCCAGCACTCGGGAGGCTGAGGTAGGAGGAGCGTTGTGAGTTCGAGGTTGGCTTGGGCTACAACGTGAGTGCAAGGCCGGCCTGAGCTACATAGTGCTACCCTGCCTCAAAAAACTAGGGCTGGGAGTTTGGCTTAGCAGCTTAAGTGCCTGCCTGACAGGCGCAAGGTTGTGTGTTCGATCCCTGGTGCCACCAAAAACAAAAACAAGGAAAGATACCATTCAGGATATTAAATGTCAACAAGAAAATACCTTTCTTGAAATGAAAAGGCATTTATCATATAGCCCAGGAGTAAAAAGTAGCTTAAATAGAGAAGCAGTGACTCTGAGACAGGGTAGAGTTGAAAGGTAAAATGATCAGTAAATTGCTCAGCTCTGTCAAGTTCCTGGAGAGGAGGTTGGTGAGAGCTGAGGGTGACCGGGGAAGGGTTCGTGTGGGAGGCCGGACAGGAGAGTCTTCATATCTGATGAATGGGGACCCAAGGCAAAGGGGAGGAAGCAAGCAGAGTGAGGGCAGAGATGTGGCAATGAGCAGAACATTTTCATAAAGAAATCATTAAACTGTAATGGAAAAGAGTATGGCACAAAGGGAATAGGCCTGGACTATATGATTCTTGATTATTCAGAGAGAAGATTACAAAGGAGCCATCGTAAGAAATAGGAGCCACGGAGATTTTAGGCAAAGTAGTGACATGAACTTAGTTGTAAAGGATGATGGGTTTGTCCTGGCATGTAGGATGCATAGACTAGAATCATTTGACCCAGGCAAGGTCGAATATAAATCATCAAAGGCCTGAACAAGGTGCCTGGTATAGAGGAAATGCTGTGTGCACCCTATGTTCATGTTGCCCTAAAATACTTCTGTTTATCCTTCTGACTCCTAGTGGTGAAACACCAAATGATTTACTATCCCCCCCCTCCCTCCTTATCTCTATCTCTGTTTATTTATTTGATTCGCCAAATTTTTAATTTGGATGAGATTTAAAATTTTGGCTGCATTTGGTAGAGTGGAATTATCATTTACAGCTTTCTAATGCCATTTCAGATACTTCTGTAATCTTTGAGTGCTTTGAATTTCTCAACAAGTGTTATACTAATCAGGCTCTGTCAGGCTACGAGAAGGAGCCACATCCAGATGATGCTAAGTGGTGGAGGCTGATTGCTGGAATTCACAGGGAAGTGAGGTGACGGGCCAAGTGCTCAGTGGCTTCACGCTCTGGCTTCCACATTCCAGTCCAGGGCTTTCGGAGTGGGACGCAAAGTTGGCCCTGGGAAGTGATGGATGGACTCGGTTGATGTGGCTCAGGTTACCGCAGAGGCTCTTGTGGCCCAGCTTCTACGGGAGCACCTTGTCTGCTCCCCAGCAAGGATGTGCTGCATTGTCACAGGCCCCATGTAGTGGGTTTCTTCTGCCCAAGTTTCTCCCAAGGCACCACAGAAGGCAGTGTTCTCCATCACACTCATGCTGCTCTCTATGGCCTTGACTGGGGCCTGATTTCTATTTTAACTTGTGCCAGTATTGGTGATGTAAACTGTAGCCATTCAGACAGAAGGAAAAGCCTGAGGCCACTTTGCTCAGCAGGGGTCTACAGCAGAACCGCTGAGCTTCCGGTCTCGTTTAGATGGGGTCGACACTGGTGAGATGTGTGTATGGAGACAGTTGGAGAAATTATCATACTATACAGAAGTTGCAACAACTTCCTGAGGTTCAGACTTAGGCGAGGTCTCAAGTAAGTCAATATTCCTGTATAATTTCAGTTTGTCACTAACTTCTGTTTATATCAAAATTAATATTTTCTTTCTTCCACTGATGAGACAGGAAATATGGTCACACGACTCACCTAGGGAATGTCATAACCCTTGTCATTTTGTTGTGCTTATTATTGGGGATTAGATGAAAAAAATCAATTGCTCTTTTTTTTTCCATCATCAAGGATTTGTCTAAACTAACTTGTCTGAGGCTACCAACAACTGGCGAAAGAAGATTTAGTGAACTATTTCCCCTAGTTCTCAGCTCTAAGGTGACATCTCATATACTAGTTCTGACTTATTGGAGTGGATCCTGTTGTATATTTAGTTGAGAAGACTAATGAGAGGAAATGCTTACATTAATTAGTGACATCTTCATGAGTGTAGGAGGAAGGACACATACTATGCACACGGTCCTTTTCGATCTTATGCTAACCTTGTACCCCCCCCTTACAGTAGGAGCACTCCTCCTCAAATGCAGCCCAAAACACTAGCACTAGGACTGGAAGATTTCAATGTTGCTTGACTTCTTTTGATTCTTTATTCTCACTCAAATATATGCCCATTGACAAAGACTTTTTGAAATTATTCTCCCTTTCCATTTCCCTACACTTTCCTGGTCCAAACCGGACAGTAGACTATCAAAGAAAGTGTCATGTAGAAAGGCTGGTGTAGCCTGGAAATAGTCTCACAAATCAACAGATCTTTGGGAATCTCATCATACTGAGTTTTGGTCTTTTCAGTGCCCCAAATTGAACTCAGAGGGAAATATATATATGACTCGAAGTCATAGGAGACTGATGTTTAAAATATTACAGTTTAAAAAGTATATGCTATTCCTTTAACTACATGCTGTTGAGCAGCACTGATACTGCTTTATTTAGTTTGGTTCCAGACAGTGGTCTGTTATTACTGAATGTTGATTTGATTAGCTGAACCCATTCTTCTTCCTGTGTGGGTCATAGACTAGCTGCTTGACTAGTCTTACCACTTCCAGATTTCACTAATTTATTTGCCTAAAATTTCACTTCTTTATTACCCCATGTTTGATAGGTCCCTAGTGTATAATGCCCTTCCTAGACAGTGTCTTATGAAGTCCTCCAGTTGGTTCAGGAAGTAGTAAAACATGTATCACTATCACTAGCCTCCCATTTTATGCCATTCAAGAGAGCTAAGCCTTTATCCAAGCTCCTGTAGTAAACCTGCTCTCTACCTTCTGATTTGGTGGTCCATGTTTTCTCTACTAACTGCTTCCTCCCCATTTTCTTTTCTTCAGTAAGAATGCTGATAAAATCTCTGCCCAGAGTAAAGTGAACTTCCTAATGACAGATCTTCAGGCTGCCTCCCAGATTTTCTATTCTGCTCAGTCATGCAAACTCAGTTCCCATTCCCATTTGCCTCACTCTTCAGTCCCTGCCTTGGCAGAGACTCAGCAGAGAGAAAACAAGTTCAGAATGTGCTTCTGGATCTCATTTGAGAGCCCTTCCCAATCTACACAGGGTATCATTTGGCAGGTCACCTTCTGCTGGCGCTGGGCTCAAGGACCTTGCGATGCAAGAGGAGGAGGAGGGACAATTGACTGAGAACTGAGCATTTTCAATGCATGTATGATTCTCATTTCCATTCAGGGCTCCTCATTAGGCACAGATGCACTGGGCCTGTTTCTCCTCTTGAGTTGGCAGAGCCCAAAGCCCCATTAGCAGCAATGTGCATCAGGGGACTCTGGGGGGAGGAAGAACGCTAAAAGGACTGGAGTTTCTGGTCCAGATTTTAAAGACAAGAAGACAATGAAAGGTCTATAAAGCTCAGAAACCCTTCTTCCCTTGGTTAATTCACATGGAAATCCAAGCCTGATGATCACGGACAAGGAGGTGATAGCCCCAGGAACAGGGTCAGGGTAACCTCCAGCTACTCAGCTCCAGCCTCGTGCTCCAGCAGGGCTCGCCCCCTGGGCCACCAGTACCAAATTACAAGGCTTTACTGTCCTATCTTTGGACACTTGGCAGAAAGAGCCACATGTGCTCCAATTATTGAACTAATAAGCACTCAAGACCCAGAAGAGTCCTTCCTAGTGCACGTACATGCTAGTCTTTGGTGCTGGGAAAATTCCCCATAAAGCACAAGAAGTCACTTTGATTGTTGTATTCACACACAGAGCAGAACAAGGGCACCAGGAATGGTACTGGCAGTGGCTGTGGAAGGTTCTTCCAGGGGTTGTGTATGCACCGGGTAGGTGAGCCCAGGTCTGCTGGGTGCCAGGGTTAATGCCAAAGAAGGAAACTGTGGGTCTGGTTTCTTGAAACTTGAAGCAAGTTATGAAATGAGATCCTTGTTTTGCAACTTGTTTCTTGATGACAGACATAGAGACAGCAGCACTGCCTCTGCTTTGATTACTCTGCTTGTTACCTAACCTGTGAGCACATTGCCCCAGGCACAGTGTTATGAACAATGGATAGGAACACACTAACCTGTTTCTGGTGGCGCCACCTTGGCCTTCACCCACTGGATCCTCAGCCTATCCTCATTGCCACCAAAATGGGAAGGCCTGGTGCTACTGACCTTCCCATTTTACAAATGCATTTCTGCATCACTGGCAAAGTTGATGCTCAAATCCAGATTTCTGACCAATTCTAGACCTTTTTTTTCCAAGAATTTACCTTCTAGAAAGATCTCAACCTAACCAATATGTTAAGATTGGAAAGGGATGTCAAATTTGGGAGTAGGAGTAACTCTTGAAAGGCAGACAAATTTTTGACACCTGAGCTTCCCAAAGAGCCATGAATTTAGGCCTTTTCTTTTTCTTTTATTTTTCATCTAGTACTGGGAATTGAACCTTGACCTTTATACTGAGCTACATCCCCAGCCCTTTTTTTTTTTTTTTTTTTTGAATTTTGTGACAGGGTCTTGCTAAGTCACAAAGTTGCCAAGGCTGGGCTTGAGTTTTCAGTCCTTCTACCTTAACCTCCTAGAGTACTGGGATTCCAGGTATGTGCCACCATGCCCAGTTTATCAGATCATTTTTTTTTTATCACAAGACCTAAGCTGAGGCTCTCATCTCAAGAGACAGAATTATATCAATGTTATCAAAACAGAGATACTGTGTCTTCCAGATTACAAAGTTGACTTCCCACACATGGTTTGGTGTTCCGCTTTCCAGCAGCATCTGAGTTTCATCTTGCCCCTTGTTACTTGTCTGTTCCTCCTTCCACATGTGTCGATCTTTTTTTCTTGCCTTCTGTTTATTGTGATTCTCATTGCCTTCTGCACCATACTGTTCAGGGAGATTTGATAATGGAAGTCAGAAATTTTTACTTTAGCATCTGTGTCCTTTGGAGGAAAGAAAACAGAGAAAGCTATTCAATGAAAAGCTGCAAGCATGATGGCTTTCTACAAGCACCAGGGCCTGCATCACCAGTGGCTGCAAACCTGGTTGCTCTTCTGTATTAGTGGGGACAGTGCTGTAAAGTGGCACCAGCTGGTGTATGACCCTAGGCTCCCTAACCCTAGAGCTCTCTGCCTGGGGAATCTTGGATGGGCTTGGAAGACAGAGACTCCCTTTACAAGTAGGAAGTGATTTCTCCAAAGTTACACAGTAGTCAATGACAAAACAGAGGCTCATTTCTTCTTGTGTTAGTCCCATTTTTCTTATAATTTGTATATTTGAAGGACTGAGAGAAATATACAGCATCTTTTTAGATGGGAAAATAAGTCAGGTATTTGTTACTAAGGGAACTGAGATAGAGTGTGGAATTGCAAGAGGAAATTGCTCTGCTATGACTGGTGTGAGAAGACGACAGCACACAGAGCACATACTTGACACCATTCTTTCCTTGAACTCCCTAAGGTGCCCTTCCTGCACTCATTATTCCCTTCTGTGTTGATCTTCCCTAGACAACAGACAGATCAGGAATTGCATGGAATTTGCCCTGAGTTCCCTGACCCATGACCCTTGCCCCCAGTTTGTCGCAGCAGGCTGTGATGTGGGTTAATAAACAAAGGAGAGGAGGACTGACAAACCATGATAGAGAAGATTTGACAAAAGTATCTGGGAATTAGCATTGGAATAAGTAAGTAGAGGCACATTCCCTTTGTTATTTAAGATTAGATGTCATTTGTTTCTTCGCTATTGCTTGGCTACCAAACTTGTGAGCATAATGACTTCCTTAAATGACATGGATCATATTCCAAGTTCTACAAGGCTCTTTTTTTTTCCAGCATGTTCAACAATGGCAATTTACTACTAGTGTACAAATTGCAGGCAGTCACAAAGTTTATTTGGTCTTCTAATTTTCTCAGATTTTTTATACTAAGCATCTAACTAGACAACAAACCAAACCAATCAGAAAAATTAATCAATTCTATCATCCTAATCTAAGTGAATTGAATTCATGAAAAATGGTTGTATTAGTTACTTTTCACTCATTGCTGAGGCAAAATACCTGACGCCCAAAATTGGGGAAGGAAAAGTTTGTTTCTTACAGTTCTTGGGCATTTCAGTCCATACTCAGTTGGCTCCAAGGCAGCATGGTGTGGCGGGGCAGCCATTCATGGTGGCTGCAAAAAAGCAAAGTGTGCAAACCCGGCAAGAGAGAAAGAGAAAGACAAGCATTCCTCCAGTCCTTCCTCTGTATGTTCACTCCACCCCTGGGCGGGTGCAGCACTCACACCACCAATCCCAACACTAGACAACAAACTAATCATGAATGCCAGACTCAGCCCCGTCCAAATTATGGGTCCTTGGTGGGAGAATACAGGATCAATCCATACAATGGTCATTTTTATCTTAGTTTCTTTGGGCTACTTTTAGCAGTTTTGGTTTCTTACTATAGCCCCTCTCAAAGCAGTCGATCATTAAATTTGGCTACTGGTGAGAACTACCACCGAATGCAGCCAACCCACCATCTATTCTGCTTGCATCCCTGGACAGCAGCCTTCTCCACATGCCTCCACCAATCTGGCATTGCATCCCTTTCCTATTATAGGGCCTGCTCCAGGGAGGGGACTCCTTCCAGAACATTTTTTTCCTACAGTCCTTGATGTCTGTGTGCCTTGTGCCTTGTACCATCTCCTTTCCCAAGCATCTGTTTATCACTAGGCTAGGTAAATATTGTTGGAATGTTTCAAACCAAATTGCAAGGCAGTCCAAATCACCTACAGCTTTTAAACATTCATCCAGTCCTGGTATTGAGGAGCCCTTGAAGGAGGTCAACAATTTCAATAAGAATAAATGTCAACCAAGGTAGAAATGTTCATCTGCCTTGTTCTCTAATATATTCCCTAGATACATCTGGAATGCTATCTTAACAGTACCCAAATAAGTGTCAAGGACATGTAGGTACTTGAGAAATGATTTTTAGTTTCTTGGTAGTTTATGTAAATGTTACTGTATATATTTAAAGTTTTTGTTTGTTTGTTTGTGGTGCTGGAGATCAACTCCAGGGCCTCACACATGGTAGGCATGTGCTCTACCACTGATCTATACCCCCTACCTCAACATTGTGATTTGATATATACAGTGAAATGGTTACTGTAGTCAAGCAAATTAACATACCCATCTTCTCACATAGCTACTCACTTTTTATATTTGTGGCAAGAGCATCTAAAATGAACTCTTTTAGCAAAAATCTTAAATACAGTATTATTAACTATAGTCCTCGTGTACATTAGAACCTAGACTACTAATCCTATGTATTTTGATATATTTTTTGATCCACATTTTCCAATTTTCTTCCCCTCCCCCATCCTGACTCTGGTAACCACAGTTTTATTCTCTGTCTGTGTGTATTTGACCCTTTTTTCCCTCTAGATTGTACATATGAGATTATGTGATATTTTTCTTTCTGACTGTGGAGCTGGCTTATATCACTTGGCATAATGTCTGCCAGGTTCAATCAAGTCATTGCAAGTGGTAGGGTCTTCTTTATCAAGGCTAATATTTGTGTGTGTCTGTGTATGTGTGTGTCTACGCATATGTGCATATCATGATTTCTTTACCTATTTGTGCATTGCAGGTTATTTTCACATTTTAGGTATTGCAATAATACTACATAGGATATAGAAGTGCAGACATCTTTATAAGGTAGTGTCTTGGTTACTTTCTCTCCTTGTTGAAACAAAACACCCGACACCCAAAATTAGGGAAGGAGAGGTTTATTTAGCTCACAGTTTTTGGAGGTTTCAGTCCATAATCAACTGTCTCCAAGGCAGGGTGGCGTGGCACAGGGGCAACACTTCAAGGCAGCAGCAAGCAAAAGCAGCCAGCAAAAGGGGGGAGGGCAAGCCTCTTTTCCTCCTTTATATTGTACACAGGCCCCCCCACTACCTCCAGGGTGGGTGTAGTACTCACAAAATCACTGTGCCCTCCTCTTGCACAGCATGAGGATATTTACAAAGTAAGGATCCTGGCTCCCTGCTGAGTCTCTTAGTTCAACTTCTAAACTTCTCAAGTTGACACAATGTATCAACCATAACAGGTAGTGACTTGGTTTCTTTTGGTTATAAACTTGTAAGAGAGATTGCTGTATCACATGGTAGTTCTATTTTTAATTTCTTTAGGAACTTCTGTATTTATTTCCCCTCATCTGCCTGCTTCCCATTAGTAATGTTGCAAGAGTTCCTTTTTCTGGATACGCTTAACAACATTTGTTAATGGTTATCTATTTTGTAACAACCATCCTAGCAGGTATATGATAATATCTCATTGTGATTGTGATTTGTTAGTCATTGTGGATGATTAGTGTTGTTCAGCACCTTTTCATATACCTACTGGCCATTTTGATGTCTTCTTTGGTGAAATATCTTTTCAAGTACATTGGTGTTTGACTTTCATTGAGTTGTATTAATTGTATTAATATTAGGAATTAACTCCTTATCAGGTGTATTGTTTGCAAATATATTTTTCCAGCATATAGGGAAAAGTTCATTTTAATTTTGTTGTTCATTTTCTTTGTTGGGAAGATTTAAGGTTGATACAGTCCTATTTATTTGCTGTTGCTCTTACAACCTTAATTTTTTATATTATATCAAAAAAAAAATTGAAGGCCAGTGTCAGGGAATTTTCTCCCCAATATTTTCTTACAGAAGTCTGATGGTTTCAGATCTTATTGTTTAGATCTTTTGTCCATTTTGAATTGTTATTTTTTGTGAATGGCTTAAGGGTCTGTCTTAGTTACTTTTCTCCCATTGCTGAGACAGAACACCTGATGCTCAAAATTAGGGAAGGAAAAGTTTATTTCTTACAATATTGGAGGTTTCAGTCCATACTCATCTGGCTGCAAGGCAGGATGGTGTGACTGAGGGGCAGCAGTTCATGTCTGCAGCAAAACAGCAAGGCGTGAACTGGCAAGAGAGAGAAGACACACCTTCTTCCCACCCTTACACTGTATGTTGGCTCCACCCCTGGGCGGGTGCTGCACTCACACCACCAATCCCAGCACCAGACAACAAACCAATCATGAATGCCAGACTCAGCCCTGTCCATGATTACATGAGGCTTAAGTGGGGGCCATCCAAACACATTATAAGAGGGTCCAATTTCACTGTTTTGCTTGTGAAAATATAATTTTCCTAGCACCATTAACTGAAGAGATTGCCTTTACCCCATTACATCTTTTTGGTATCTTTGATGAAAATTGACCATATAAGTTTAGGTTTACTTCTTGGGTCTCTAATTTGTTCTATTGATCTATGTCCCTAATTTTATGACAGTATCACACTGTCTTTTAAAAATTATTATTATAACCTTATAGTATTTTAAATCAGTAGTATGATGCCTGTGACTTTGTTTTTATTTATTTATTTTTCCAGAATCATTTTGGCTATTTGGAATCTTCTAAAGTTCCATATGAATTCTAAAATTGTTTTTACACTTTCTGTGAAGAATGCCATTGGAATCTTGATAGAGTTTGCATTGAATCTGTATATTGCTTCTGGTAATGCAGACATTATACTAATATTAATTATTTCAGTCCACCAAGACAGAATACCCTTCCGTTTACTCATGTCTTCTTTTATTTCTTTCATCAGTGTTTTATGGTTTTCTGTGTACATATATTTCACATCCTTGGTAAAATTTATTACTAAATTCCATTTTTATTTTATTATTTATTTATTTATTTATTTTTGTTTTTTTGAGATAGGGTCTCATTATGCAGTTCAGGTTGACCTTGGGCTTGCTTTGTAGCCCAGGGTGATCTCAAACTTGCAATGATCCTCCTGCCTCAGCCTCCTGAGTGCTGGAATTACAGGTGTGCACCACTATGCCTGGCTAAGTTCTATTTTTATTTTTATTTTTATTTATTTTTATTTATTTATTTTTTTGTGGCACCAGAGATCGAACTTACAAACTTGCAGCTGCCAGGCAGTCACTTAAGCCACTGAGCCAAACTCCTGGCCCTAGTTTTTTGAGAAAGGTTCACACTATGTAGTTCAAGCTGAACTTACACTCACATTGTAGCCCAAGTTGGCCTTGAACTCACAATGCTCCTCCTATCTCAGCCTCCCAAGTGCTGGAATTAAAGGCATGTGCCACTATGCCCAGCTAAGTTCTATTTTTAAATGTAATCATAAATGGGTGGTTTTTGTGACTTCTTTTCCATATATATTGTTATTTGTGTACAGAAATGCAACAGGTTTTTGCCTGTTAATTTTTCCTACAATTTTACTAAATTCATTTGTTAGTTTCTAATATTTTTTTAATCAAGTCTTTGCAGTTTTCAACATACTGGATTATGTAGTCTGCAAGTAGAGTTAATTTCGTTTCTTCTTTTCTGATTTGTATTTTTTTTTCTTGTCAGATTGCTGTTGCTAGTACTTCCAGTTCCATGTTGAAGAGAAGTGACAAGAATGGGCATTCCTGCCTTGTACTAAGTATAAGAAGAAAAACTTGCAGCTATTTTTAAACCATTGATTATGATGGTAACTATGGGATTTTTTACAAATAGTTTTTAGATACCAGAACAGTAGTCAAATGTGTGACAGGGACATACTAGGTACTGAAGAAATCGTTTTTTAAAACACTGTTGAAGATTCCTTCCAGTGATATGAAAGATCATAGATCTACTATTTAAGAAGTTTTGACTAAGTTTATACTCATGTCTAATCAGCATCCCATTCTTGACATAGAACATTTCTATCACCTAGAAAGTTTCCTTGTGCTGCCTTCCAGTCAATAGGCAACTACTGTTCTGATTGTCATTTGTACATATTAAATGCACTCATTATTGAACTTACAAGAATAAAATTACTTAGTATGCATGCTTCAATATCTGGCACTTTTAACTCACTTTTTGGAGATGTATCCATGTTACTGCATGTATTACTAGTTTTTCCTTTTAATTGCTGAGTGGTTATTTCATGTCTGAATATTTCACAATTTGTTTGTTCCACTATCTTCTTGATTGACAAGAACATTCTTATATAAACATTTTTGTGAAAATACGTCTTTGTTTCTTTTAGATAAATACTTACAAGCTGTATTAGCCAGTTTTTTGTGACAGGTACGAAATACCTGACATACACAATTTAAAAGAGAAAAGGTTTATTTTGGTTTATAGTTTCAGAGTTTTCAGTTCATGGTCAGCGGACTTTAAAACAGAAATAGGCAGAAGGATATGGTGGAGGAAAGCTATTCAACTCATGGTAACCAGCAAGTAGAAAGAAAACATAAAGAGCCAGAGGGAAAGCTAGGGGACCGAGGCAAGAATATACTTTCCAAGTGACACCTCTAGGGATTCACCCCCTCCAACCAGGCCCCATCTCCTAATGGCACATGCAGCTATGAGCTCATCAATGGATCAATTCACTGATGAATATAAGGACCCCAAGTCAACCATCTTCCAAAAGTTCCACTTCTGAACAATGTGCCTTTTGGGGATGTTTCAGTTCAGATCATAACATTCTGCCCCAAAGACTCATATTTAACTCATTATGCAAAATACATTTAGTCCACCTCTAACAGTTGCCAAAGTCTTGTTTGATCATTGCTGAAAACTGCAAGTTCAAAGTCTCTGAGATTGAAGGCAAACTCTTTGCTGTGAGGCCATTTAAAAATCAAAAAGAAAGTTAAATACTTTCAATACACAATGACACAGGCAAACATTCCCATTCCAAAAGGGATGGGCAGGGGATAGAAAGGAGTAGTAAGAGTGAAACTCAGCAGGGCAAACAATAAATCCTATAGCACTACCCAGAACCTAGGGCACATGGTGGCAAGATGTGAGCTCCAAAGGATTTGGGCAGCCCCATACTTATGACTTTACTCATTGCAGCCTGCATACCCCCTCTTGAGCTTGCTGCCTGTAGCTCTCCTTGGCAGACATTCTATATTTCTGGTATCTCCAATGTCCTGGGGTCTCCATGGAAGCTTCATCTTGACTCCCTTAGCTTCACCCTCACAGCAGTTCCTGGAAGGGACGTTTTATATCAAACTATAATGGGAGTGAAATTTCTGGATCATAGAATAGGGATAATATTATAAGAACCTGCCAAACTTGGGATACATTTTACTGAGCCTTTTAAAGTACAGATAAATTATTATTGCAATATGAAATGCCCATCAACTATTGTAAAACTATTTTTTTCAGGGTTTTTCCACATTCTATACAAAGACTTTCATGATGATGACAATATTTATTAATGTTTAACATCATTTATTGATTATGTACTAGGTTGCTTATATTGCACTACTTTCTAAGGTTACAAAGAGGAAAACCAAACTCATATGCAAGAAGCTCACAGTCTAGGGAAGAAGATAGCTAGTAATGGAGAGTAGTGAAGTGTGCTCAAGATGCTAAAAGTACCAAAGAAATACTTAACTCAGTATGAGGGATCTTGCTAGGACTGGACATTCCAGGCAAAGAAAACTACAGATACCGATAAAGAGAGGAGAAAGAGAGCAGGCTGCATCTGGGATCAAGTGGGTCCCTGCAGCTAGAGCATCCGTGTGACTTAGGGGA
The DNA here is from genome assembly GCA_004363535.1 of Dasyprocta punctata. Lineage (NCBI taxonomy): Eukaryota > Metazoa > Chordata > Mammalia > Rodentia > Dasyproctidae > Dasyprocta > Dasyprocta punctata. The sequence goes on from RJWM01016570.1 coordinate 44,835, forward strand.
GGGACCAAGGAGTTAAGCCTTGCTTCACAGAAGATCTTGAATGCCAGCATTAATGCATCTGGGCTTTACATTGGAAACAGTGTAGAACCGCTGAATAGTCTTACGCAGCAGGTGGCATTTGCAGAATGAACTGCTCTCCTACTTTTCCATAGGGATCAGTTGGTGTCTTGGTTACTTTTTACTCATTGCTGAGACAAAACACGTGACACCCAAAATTAGGGGAGGAAAGGTTTATTTAGCTTACAGTTTTTGGAGGTTTCAGTCCACAATCAGCTGGCTCCAAGGCAGGGTGGCATGGCACAGGAACAACACTTCAAGGCAGCAGCCA
>RJWM01016571.1:0-45135 GCA_004363535.1 Dasyprocta punctata
GAGCTGGGCTTCAGCCTGCATGATGGAATCATCTGTGTATTCTTGGACAAATTGCTCCATATTGAAGCCACAGTTTCTTCAATTGTAGAAGAGCTAGTTAGATAAAGTAAACAGGAGAAATTCTTATACTTCTTAAGGTTTGTGTTGAGTGGATACACACAGAGAACCTATAGTTTAAAGCTTTCCAAAAAAAGAAACAAATTCTTTGGGTTTTCATTCATCAGTATGTAAAGTTAGAGGCAGTGTAGGCAACACTATATTAAGAGTTAGTGGGTTTCAGGATCAAAGGATTCAGATCACCCACACAATTTTTTAAGGGTGGTGCCAATAGATAAAACTTGATAATTAGAGTTTAAACGAATAGGAAAGTGGACTGTACCAGCAGAAATGGGAAAAGCACTTGGGTCAAGGCTGAAATGCACTGGCTTCCTGATACACGAGCCTCATTCTGTTCCTAACTGGGCTGACCCCTAACACCAAGGTTTCTTGCAGAGTACAGACTAATACTGCCTTTTCCATGGGAATTAGCTTCTTGATGGCTGATAATATTCACCCAGTTCTTTTTCAAGAGAATGTTTATCTTTGACTCTTATACCAATCCCAACCCTTCTCCATTGCTTCTTATCTCCAGCATAACACAGGTGCCTCAAGTCTAAGAAAATAGCTTCTCTCTTTTGACCTCTGTCCTTTTTTTTTTTTTTGCAATGTCTATCTACACGCAAGCCATCTCATTTAGATCATTGACTGACTGCCTAAGAGTGAGAACTCCATTGCATTGTTTGAACACAATGAGCTGCATCATTACCATCTTGGAAGGAATTCAAAGAACCTTCAACAGGACCAGTGAAAAAGCTCACTAGAGGGTGCACGACAGACCTGGCATCACAGAAGATCCAGATCAGACTAGATTCTCTCAGCTTTCCCCGTGGGGCACTCAGCAGGGCTGAGGGCTCACCTCACGCTCAGGACTCATTTTGGAAGAGGAGGCCCAGGAACTCATCGAGTCTGGTTCACCTCCTCTTCCTGGAGTGGAGGTTTTACTTTGTCAGTCTTGGCCCAGAGCTCTTAGGAGCCCAGCAATCCCCCGAGGGCAATTACTGCTCTTGCAGAGTTCTTGTCTCATCTCCCCCCATCCCCAGCTCCTCTGCAATGCCCCCTCTCTCCTGTCCCAAGTTCCCTGTGGCATAAACATTCTGAAAGCATTTTCTCCCAACTTCTAATTGCTTCTTCAGTTCCTAGGCTAATGAGCCCTTCCCTCACTCTTGTGAGTCTTCCTCCTCCTCCAAGGCCATGGCATTGCTGGAGACCATGGTCAGTTGTGAGGGATGGGAATATTTGCTTCTCTGATCTGGTGGAAAGGGACTGAAAGTAATGGGAAGGAGAAGAGGAACTAAATCTGAGAGCCTGTTGTGTGTCCTAGAGGAAGAAGTTGGAAACACTTTCCTCCTCTTCCCACACAGGTAGCTTGGTGAGCAGGGAGTGGCTGGTAACATCACACAGTAGAACCATCATGTCTGTGGCCTGGAGCACCGAGAAGCCCCAAGTCCCACAGGCTCCTTGGTGACCTCTCATGTCACATTCCTGTTGTGTTTCCTTGGCATGTTTTGATATCTTTAGAAGCTTTTCTAGTCTTGCCATTCTTGATATTAGGCCTGTACCCCTGGGGCAGGACCTATGGAATCTTAGATTTATCTTTGCTTCTACTACTACCCAGTTAAGCCCCAGTAAGGAAGGACTTCATAGTTTGTCAAATTCAATCCATGGAAGGGAAGACTGTATGGCATCTCTGAGTCAGAGTATAGACAAAGGTTATAGGCAAGGTATCAAGAATTTTGAGGGTACCATGAGGGAGAAGAAGAAAGAGGAAATCCTGAGAAGTACAACTCCTAATGTATTTCAAAGGTGGACTTCTTCAAGAGCATTAGAGGTCATCTGAAAAGTAAATAAGGATTTGAGGATTTGATATTATCTTTCAGATTACTATCATTATGTAATAAAATGCTTTCTTATTAGTGAAACAATTGCATCTTTTTTACTTTTCCAAACAAGGTTGCAGATGATACATAACTAGATAAAAAGTAGGTTGGAAAATAGTGAAATAAATGCACAAACACTAAGATAGCTATTAAAAATGAAACAGAAACTGGATGTGGTGGTACACACCTATAATTCCAGAATTTTGCAAGACTGAATTAGAAAGCTGAGTCAGGAGGTTTGAAAGTTTGATCCCAGCCTGGGGAATTTAGCAACTCAGTTTGACCCAGTCTCACAATGAAAAATTAAAAAGGGCTGAGGATGTAGCTCAGTGCAGACTCTGGGGTGGTTCCTAGGTTAACAAGTAAAGAACTGTAATGTTGTCAATGGGTTATCACCGAATAGTAGAACTGTAGTTTTCATTTTTTGCTATGAATGTTTTAAAAATGTCTACAATGGACATTATATTTTCTGATATGAATCCAAATGAAATTAAAAATTTTTATTAATACAACATGTCATATTGAGATGCTGATATTAAAAATTAACTTATTCTCTTAACATCTAGACACTACTGGTAGCATTTGGCCAGCACAAGTGAATTTTAAAAGGTAGAGGGAAGGTGTAATTAAATCTGTGCCCCAGCAATGTAGATGTAACTACAAATTTGGGGCTATTTGCCAGATGAAAGGTAAATCTGTATGTTCTATACTGTCGTGCCCTCTGGATGAAAGGCAGAAGTATGTGCTCATCCTCTGGCTATCATACAGAAAACTCTATGAATTTGGTAATTCATTAATCTCCTCAATTTTCTGAATTATCAGATAAATTAGTTGGATTAGACTCAAAAAACCTGCAGGCCTGGAAGTCAAGATTCTAGATTCTGAGGATGAGACTTAAGTCATCCCATTTTAGGTTCCTGTGCATTTTAGAGGGAAAAAGTAATTCTTTCCTTTGAGCCTGATCCACAGCAGGAGTTTCCCTGAAGGTGCCAACATTTTATGTGGAATTTGGACACTTAGTCCTTGGACATAGTCCATTTCCTGCAGTGTCTGTGCAGCCTCCACGTGGCTGCTGGCTGGGATCTTTCTCTTTATCCCATTGGAATTGCCCCACTCCTACCCTACTTCCCTAGTCTTTCCTTCTCCATCTTAGTATCTCCTTGGCATATGACTTTCCTATTTAAAAAATTCAGTTCGCTTCTGAGGAACTACTGTATCAGGTTCTTAGAGACCAATCTTTCCCATTGAGTCCTGTTTTCAGCAGCATTAACTCTGATCCCTCCCTTCTGCAGTGAAATCTAAGAGGCACCTTGAGGAAAGAGTGTTATTTGGCCTGATGACTGCAGTGCTTGCCAGTGGCTTCAAAAGCTTTGAACACACAGCTTTCATCATGCATAACTCTAAAAATGACAAAGTCTAAATACTGCTCTGGGGAAAATGGAAGATGCTGCGCCCATTTTCTGATCTCTGTGGATAATCACCTATATGACTGAAGAAACCACTTAAGTGCTAGTGATGGAGACTAAGAAAGGAGTTGGTAACTAAAATTTAATGAACACTCAATAGCTAGTAGGAGTCATCTAAGGGAAACTGATGCAATTTTCTTATTATATATTAATGCTAGATGAATACTGTACAGCTCATAAGCCGAAAAGCCATCTTTTCTCAATAGATTATAAGCAAAAAATGGAGCCCAGAACAATCTTTACTTCAAGATCAGCTTGGTCCTGTAATAGGATAACACATTTAAATATTCAAATACCCTTCACCTGTGACCCATGAATATACATTGTCACTGTTTTTTTTTTTTTTTTTTTTTTTTTTTTTTTTTTTTTTGTTTGTTTGTTTTTGCTACTGGGGATCGAACTCACAACCTCATGCTTGCCAGGCAGGCACTTAGACCACTGAGCTAAATCCCTAGCCCTATTTTTTGAAACAGGGCCTCACTATGCAGTTCAGGCTGGGCTTGAACTCACTTTGTAGCCCAGGCTGGTCTCAAACTCACAATGATCCTCCTGCCTCAGCCTCCTGAGTGCTGGGATTAAAGGAGTGCACCACCACGCCTGGCTCCTTCACTGTTTTCTGTAATGAATTGCCAGGGTAGTGAGAAGGGGATAAGGAAGTGTATATTATAGTCTACTAATGGAAAGCATCTTAGTTTCCTAGAGTACAAACAGTTTCTTTTATTATGAAGTAATCTTTTTTCCCTTTTATGTGTCTTGCCTAATTGCCTGGGCTAAAATTTTGACTGTTATCACTCTTAGTTTTAGAGGGTTTCTTTCAGTTTTTCACTGCACAGTATGATGTTGTCTGTGAATTTGTCATATACGACTTTTATCAGCTTGAGAAAAGAGTTTTCTATACCTATTTTCTTCAAAGTGGTTCAACATAAAGAGATGTTGAATTTGTGTTGAAGGCTTTTCTCTGAATCAATTGAGATTATCAGGTGGCTTTTACCTTTGGTTCTATTTAGAGTGTGTAGTATAATTATTCATTTATATATGTTAAGGCATACTTGTATTCTTACATAAACTAGTGTGATCATGGTGTATGATTTCTTAAATTCTATTTGCAAGAATTTTATTGAGGATTTCGCATCTATTTTAAATATTGGAGTAATGATCTATTCTTGAATGTTTATCTGACATTGGTAATGGATATCAGGGTAATGTTGAGTTTGTAAAATGAGTCTGGAAGCATGCTTCGCTTTTCTGTTTCATAGAAACTTTTGAGGAACAGTGCTATTCTTCTGTAAGTTCTGGTAAAGTAAAATGGTTAATTCACTGAGTGAAGGAATATTTTTAGTTTGCAGAGTTTTCACTACTATTCTAATCTCACTGTTTGTTATTGACCTATTTGGTAATTTTTAAATATCTTTTTGGTTCAATTCTGGTGGGTCATATGTGTCTAGGAATTTATCCATTCCTCCTAGGTTCTCCAGTTTATTGGATTGTAAGTTTTCAAAGCAGTTTCCAATAATCATGGGATTGCAGTGGTGTCTGCTGTGATTTTTGTGTTTTTCATTTTTTATTTTGTTAAGTTGGGGCTTCTCTTACCTTTGGTAAGTTTGGCTAAGGGTCTGTCAATTTCATTTATCTTTTACCATATTTTTCGAGGAATTCAGTATGGTTATAATAATTTATAGAATATTTTGGAGCAAAATTTGAAAAAAGCTTTTAATTTATGTGTTTTCAATTAACAGGTAAATATTTATAACTGTTTAATTTTTCTTTATATTATTGTTTCAAAACTATACGAAACAGATCCAATTGTTATTACTGTTTAAAGATCAAAGTAAATAGAACTGAGTGATGATTCCGGGGCCTCAAGAGTGATTGACTTGCTGTGATCAAAGGCTCCAATCTTCACTAACTTGTTTTTCTTTTTACACAATATTTGAAAATCCCTCAGGACTAAAACATGAAAATAATGTATAATATTTTTATAAGAGGGGTTATTGAGTCTCAGTAATATTAAAATAATTCTATATAAACTATGCTATAATTTCCTTTTCAGGAGACTTCAACACTGGAATTCTGAGTCCAGCATTCCATGTGAAGAATCAGATGGACTTTATTTTTATATCATGTTTTTTTATTTAAGAGAAAATGGACACAGAAAAGAGAAACAAAAAGCAAAAGAGACAAACAACAGCAAATCCGATACAATAACACTATAGGTTTACAAAATGAGATGGTTGGAACTTGACAGTAGTTATAACATTGTGTATTGCTACTCTCAAAGGGGTTGTTCAGATTAACAGATATAGACATGCAAAATTGATCTAATCATATGAGTACTAACTGTTCTTTTTTAATAGTTAATGCATTTAGTAATATAGTCATTTTTACTATCTTATGTACTCCCTTTTATAAATTTATGTCTTTTTCCTTTTCCCTTCCTTCTTTCCTCCTTTCCCCTTGGAATACCACTTGCTGTTTTTAAAATAACTGCCCATATCATCAGGCCTAATATAATCAAACAAAATAGTTCAGAATAAAGCCAATAAAAAATAAAACAATGGTCACAGAAAAGAGAAACAAAAAGCTAAAGGGACCAACAAACAGCAACAACAAATGCGATACTGTAACATTATAGGTTTACAAAATAGGTGGTTGGAGTTTGACAGTGGTTGTAACATTGTATATCGTTACCTTCAAAAGGATTGCTCAGATTGACAGACATAGATGTGTAAAATTGATCCAATCATATGAGTATCAACTGTTCTCTTTCAATAGTTAATGCATTTAGTAATATAGTCATTTTGACCATCTTATATATACCCACATATGAATCTGTGTCTTTTTCCTTTTCCCTTCCTTCCTTCCTCCTTTCCCCTTGTAATACCTCTTATTATCTTCAAAATAACTGCCCACACCATCGGGCCTAATATAATCAAACAATATACTACTGAATAAAACCAATAGCAAATAAAACAATGGAAGCAATACATAGTAATGCAACGTTGATTTCTATAATGCCTCATATTATCTTCTAAGCAGTTGCCTACATCATCTGTTATATTACAATCAAACAAACCAAAATAGGTTAAAATCACTCAAAACAGAACAATGAAAGCAATACGGGGTTTCAAAACAAAGTGATTGAGTATCAATAAAGGCTATCTTAATATATTTTGTTATCTTTGGAATAGCTGTCTATGTCATCATATATAATAAAATTAGACGGGTCGAGATAGAATAAAATCTAACTATACAGCTCATTGTAAACAATACTGGACTGAAATCCCAATGGCAGATTATTCAATTGTCTGCCCTGCTTGGTGATATCCCTCTGCCACTGTTTCTGGAGCTGTGGACCTTTTTTTATCTCTCTCTAAAATGTCCTTCAGTATTCTTTGTAGGGTTGGCTTGGTTGTCATAAATTCTTTTAGTTGTTCTTTGTCGTGGAAGTATCTTGTTTCTCTGTTGATTTTGAAAGATAGTTTTGCAGGGTATATCAATCTGAGTTGGAAGTTGTTTTCTTTCAGTGCTTGAAATACTTCACTCCAAGTTCTTGACATGATGGTTTCTGTTGAGAAGTCTGTTGCAATTCTGATGGGTGTTCCTTTGTAGGTGATCTGTTTTTTTTCTCTAATAGCTTTTAATATTCTGTTTTTGTGTTGAATTTCTGGGATCTTGATTATTATATGTCTGGGTGTAGGTATATTTTAGTTATGTTTAGCTGGAGTTCTATATACTTCACTTATCTGAAAGTCACTTCCTGTTCCCATGTTTGGAAAGTTTTCTGAAATGATTTCTGTAAATAGGCTTTTAATTTGATTTATATTGACCCCTGCTTTTTCACTCACACCTTTAATTCTTAAGTTATGTTTCTTTGGGTTGTCTTGTAGCCATTGTATTGTTACTTCCAGGTTTCTTGTTATTTTTAAGAGATCTTTCCTTTCTTGATCATAAGCTGTAAACCTGTCTTCAAGGTTTAAAAGTCTATCTTTAGTTTCCTTTAGGTAGTTTTGCCAACTTTCATTGGATTTTTTGAATTCCTGGTAATCTCTTTCAATCTGTTTTATGTATTCTAAATCTTTTTTGTATTATTCATTCCAGATTTCCTTCATTTTCCTGTGCTCCATTTTTTTCATCTATATCTCCTTTAGGGTTGCCTAGCAGATCTTTTATTATGGTTTTCATTTCTTCCTTTAGTTGAGTCAGCATTTCTGCTCTAATCTCTTTTATGGCCTCTTGAAGTTGTTTCTTTACTTCTGTTTCCATCACCTTAGAAACCTCAGCTGTGGGACTGCCAATCTCCTCTGCATTTGCATCTCCTGAACTTGCTCTGCTTGAACTGGAGGCCAGAGACTGCCCCCTGCCTTTTTGTCTTGGCATTTTCTTTTGTTCCCCTGGGCGAATTGGTACTGGGGACCCAAGGGCTCCCTGCATTGGCCATAACCTCTCCGAAGTGAGACTGGTTCCTCCAGCTGGTGCCGACTATGGATATCTGATGGTTGCCACTGGGGGCGCTGTTACAGCGCTATCCACTGCCTTTCCCCAGACTGCCTTGGTGCCACAATGGCTGGTGGGGTACGCGTAGGGGCTGGCTGCTGCCTGTGAACCTGGGCCGGTAAACCTGTCACCCGTGGACTCTCCGCCACACCCCTGGAGTGTGTGTGGAGCCGCTGTCTTCAGACCAAGCCTGTCACCCACAGTGACCCTCCGAGGTGGCCCCCAGAATGCGTGCAGGGACAGGGCTCATCCTGAGCGACCTCTGCGTGTCTGCATCCAGCCAGGAGTTCCCAGCCCAACCCCAAGATGTCTCCCCACCTATCTCCCCCTCATGTGGGAGGGTGAGAATCTCCACTCACAGTTCTGCAGGTCGGCTTCCCCTGTTCACTGTCGCTCTCCTCTGACACCGTCTCGCTGGGCTGATGGCTCCAGCTTTGCAGCCACTGCAGTCTCAGCTCTCGGACTGTGTGTCCCCAGGTTCCAGGAACACCTTTCACAGAGAGGGTCGGGCTCTTTGCAGAGGCACTGCCAGCCAATGCCCTCCCGGTCTAAGTGCCTCTTTCCACTCTTTCTGTGGGCTTCAATTCTCGCTTTAGATTTTTCTTGGGTCTGGAGGACTCGCCTCCTTCATTTTTATCCTCCCCACATTGCTATATTCCAGCATCTGGATGGTATCTTTTAGGGAGGTCATTTACCTTGTTATTTACAGTTCCGCCGTCTTGTCCCACCCCCTTGGACTTTATTTTTATAAAGTTTGTTTCTGACATAAATTTTTTATGTTCACGGGGTAAAGTGTGATGTTTTGATCTGTGCACATAATGTGACAATATTCACTCAAGCTAATTAACATATCACTTCATCCACTTTTTTTGTGGTGAGAATATTAAAAATCAACTCAGCAATTTAAAAATACCTGATTACTTATAAAAAAATTAAAAAACCCTGATTACTGCCTATAATCATGTAATGCATTAGATCACTTAAACTATTCCTCCATCTTAATTGTAATTTTGTACTTACAATGATTAATTTTACTCCTCGGTTTGCTTGGCTTGAGAGATGCCTAGCAGATTAGCTAAGTAGACTTCTGGGTGAATCATAGGCACAGGCACAGGCACAACTTTGGGGACTATGCTCAGTTTGTGAACTCCACCTCTCTGGCTCTTGTCTCTGCTTCCTGGTTCTGTGGGGTGGACAACTTTCCTCCACCATACCCTCTTCCCTGATATTTCTTCCTTGGAGGCAGTGGCATAAAATGTTTGAAACCATGAGAGAGATGAAACTTTTTCTCATTTACCTTGTGTAAGTTTGGTATTTTGTCTCAGCAATAGAAAAGTTATTAATGTAGTAGTTACCTTTTGATCAACATCTACCCTTTCCTAACCTCTGTACCTACCCTGTGGTAATCATCTTTCTACTCTATGTTTCTATAAGATGATTTTTTCAAAAAGATTCATCTATAAGTGAGATCACATGGCATTTGTATTTCTGTGCCTGCCTTATTTCACTTAGCATAATGTCATTCGGTTTCACTCATACTGTCATGAATGATAATACTCATTCATTCGACATGCATACAACTTTTGAGGCTATAAAATGCTCACGGTGTCTTTGTACCCCATTTTCTTTATCCATTGAAACAAACTGATGGATCCTTAGGTTTCTTTCATATAATAACTATTGTAAATAATGGCTTTGATACGGGGGAAAGAAACTCCCAACCAACTAGATGTTGAGTACAAGTTTGTGTTCCCTAAAACTGAAGAATGAATTTTAAAACAACAGAGGTTAAGAGCAGAATGTATTTATTGAGAGAAAGAAAGGCTGTGCCTGAGAGAGAGACAGAAGTGGTCCCAAGTGGATTGCCAAGGACTCTGTTTTTTCTAGGAATTTTTATAGAGCAAAACCAAGGGGTGAGGTGGGTCTAAGGTGGGGAAAAATGGTAACTCTTAAGGCAGGTGGGCATGAGGTGGGAGAGAAATATGGTCAATCAATAAGATTACGAGTGTAATTGCTCATGTAAAATTGATTAAATCGGATCAAATGGGGAGTCACATAGCAAGTGGGAATGAATACAGAATAGTGTTTTTGTTGGTAAGGGGTTGGTTTAATGGCTTCTTGTGGCTTCCTCAAGGTGATTGATACCTATTTAGAATATCAATCCCTGATGTTTATACTTAGGGTGCAGTTGCATTTGTTTTGTCTTATGTCTTGAGATCTGGCCCGCAGCACAGGTGTCTGTCTCCTCCAAGGTTCCAAGCTATCTGGTCTTCTGCACTGGCTCCTTTAAGAGCCTAGCCCTGTCTGACTGCCTATAATATTTCTAATTAACTCAGCTGCCTACAACATTTTGATGTCCCTAGGAGGACACATATGCCTTCCACATATCAATTTCTTTTTCTTTCATCTATTTTGAGACAAGGCTTTGGTATATAGTTCAGACTTCCCTTGAAATTACTTTGTAGCCAAGATTGGCCCTGAATTCACAGCAATCCTGCCTCAGCCTCTCAGGTTCTAGGATTACAGGTGTATGCCACCCCCCCACTCCACATACCAATTTCAGTTCTTTTGGCTGTGACCCAGAAGTGGGATTGCTGGAATACATGGTTCTAAGTTTTTCAGGAAACCACTATACTTTTTTCCAACAGTGTCATACTAGCTGGATATGGTGATAAACACCTGTAATGTCAACATTTGGAAAGCTGAGTTAAAAGAAACACCACAAGTTCAAGGAAAGACTGGGCTATATAGAGCACACAAAGCCAGCCTGAACTATATTGCAAGACCCATCTCAAAAACAAAGCAAAACAAAAACAAAAAACAAAAAATCAAAGTAGCCACACCAAATTAAATTCTCCCCAGCACTGTATTTAGTTTTCTTGTCAAGCTGTCACCAACATTAATCATTTGTGTTTTTGGTTTGTTTGTTTATTGTGGGGCTGAGCATTGAGCTCATGGTCTTGTACATGCTAGGAAAGTGCTCCAGCCCTGAGTGACATCCTCAGTCCTCGTCTGCCTTTTTGATAGGTGCCATTCTAACAGGTGTGAGGTGACACCATATTGCAGTGTTAACTTGATTTTAGAGAACTTGAACTTTTGTGTACATAATTGTTGGCCATTGCTGTCTCGTTTATTGATAAATATCTATTTGGTTCCTTTGTTTATTTTTAAATGGGAGGGATTCAGCAAGGCTGAATAAAGGGGCATTCAATTTAGAGTTTCTTAGAGGAAATCAACTAAAACATAGATACTTGGAAGAAAGGTGGGATATACACCCTGATGCCAAAATTAATCTGAAATAAGAGAGTTGTAGATCAAACAAAATGTAGGCATAGGACAGTATAAAGTGATAAACCTGTGCACAAGGCTGCCCGTGGGTTTCCTGCTGGCAGGACTGGAGCAGGAACCACCATTCCCAAGAAGTTTCCCCTGAAAACAGAGTCAGTAAAGGTGTAGCAAACTCCATCCACACAGCATAGATCTAGAATGTAAGGCCTCTCACCTCTTTTGAGTCCCTGAAAACAAAGGATACGGCAGGTAGGCAACATATTTTGTTGGCACACACAGGGGTGAGTGATTGTTTCCACCCTGATGGGCTGCCAGTGTTTCTTTTCTTTTGTTTTCTCTTTCTTTTTTTAAATTCTCTCTTCTTTTCTTTTCTCTTTTCTTTACTTTTTTCTTCTCTTCTCTTTTTCTTTCTTCTTCTTTTTGATTTTCTTTCTCTGTCCAGCAACATAACCACTAACTGAACTTCCAGAGACAAAAAGGTTAGAGACTGGCCAGGGCCCTGAGGATTGTTATTTTTAAATTGGTGTGGAGGACCACCTGGATGATTCTTCTTGAAAGAAGAACAGTTGTCTCCATTTTGGTAAACCCGGTCCTGTTTCCATGTATTGATATGTGCAAAGCTGGCTAGGCTATTTCTTATCTCCTCAATTGGCTTTAAGCAATGCAAATCAGTCTAGCCAGGTGCTGATGATTAGTCTTTGAAGCAAGGCCACAGGCCAGTGTTGCCCCACCCTGTAGCTCCTGAAGAACAGGTGTGAGCTGGGTGGGGAGGAGAGCCATGCTCAAACTGCTGGCTGGGATTGAGCCTTGACATAAGAGGCTATGACTTCCCAGAGCACAAAAAATTACACATCAGAGCTGAAGCACCTATCTGAAAGCATTAGATACTACCTTGCCCTGTGTTATATTTATTACTCTTTCTGCACATCCTTCTCTCTGCATAGTGCAGAGGTGATTTCAGGCCTCCTACCTATGCCAGCTCACAGCCCTCACTTACTTCCCGCCATTCTCACACTCACTCATCCCCAAGCCACTCCTCTCTTCAAGAATGAATAAATCCTGGGTTCAACCCTGGATCAAGACCGTTGTTCTGGTTAGCCATCGCCCTCATTGGACTTAGGACCCCCTTGGCTGCCCACAACTAGAAATATGCCTTAGTGTCTTTATTCTCAACATGTGTTACACTGGTACTAGGTTGGAGTTAACTAGCTAGGATTGCAATAACTTTTCCATCGGATTACAAATATAAACTTCCTGAACAGCATTGAGGTCTGGGAAAGGCTTTCAATAAATTGGGATATCTAGCTTTTTGTTTCTGAGTTGTTGGAATTTCTAATGAGTTTTGGGCATTATCTCTTTATTGATGTATAAATACTTTCTCTCTCTCTGTGGATTGTCTCTGTACACATTTCTTTTGCTATGTAGTTGTTTCATGTACATACATATGCTTATTTTTGCTTTTTGACCTGTGGTTTGCAGTTCAGTTTATGAAATCATTGCCCAGAGTAATGTCATGCAACTTTTTTCCTATGCTTTCTTAGACATAGCTTTCATGAGAATTCTCTTATTTTATTGATTATCTTATGACAAAATTAATAAAAGGAAAACATGAATAGTTTATGTTTTAAGTCTGTGATTAAGATTCAGTAGTAGACTAGTTTTTATGAGCTCAGTATAAAATCTTTTTATAGATGTTTTTACATTGCAATATCACTTTTTATAGATGTTTTTACATTGCAATATCACCTAAAGAATACAGGTAGAAATGTCTTTTAAGACCCAAAGAGTTTTTCCTAACTAGTAAGTATCCTTCAGATATTTTTGATCTCTCCTTAAACAAATTGCTTTTAAATTCTAAAACTCAAATAACAGGGTAAATAGGAAGAAATTTTGAACTATCCCCACATTTAAAAGTGAGGCTTAACTGGGCATACACTCTAATCCCAGCACTCGGGAGGCTGAGGTAGGAGGAGCGTTGTGAGCTCGAGGCCAGCTTGGGCTACAACGCAAGCGCAAGGCCAACCTGAGTTACATAATGTGACCCTGCCTCAAAAAACAGGGGCCGGGAGTTTGGCTCAGTGGCTCAAGCACCTTTCTGGCAGGTGTGAGGTTGTGAGTTCGATTCCTGGTGCCACAAAAATAAATAAATAAATAAATAACAGTGAGGCTTAATGAATCAATATTTTCTTTGACAAACTAAAATTTTTATCCAAAAGGTGTATACAGGTTTTTTTTTCGGTAATTTTATTGGTACATTTCAGGTATACAAATTGTTTGCATACATCATAGGGAATTTGTACCTATACACAATACATCTTTATTGTTTGTTTTTTTTTTTTCACTTTCTTTGCTTTCCCTTCAACCTCATTTTCCCTCCTTACTTACAAAGGCTTTGTTTTCATTCTTTCCTTCTCTTTTTTTCCTTTTCCCTTACTTCTGCTCCTCTCCTCCCAACTTCCTCTTCCTCATTTGAATATTTTCTTTCTATTTCACAACATCTGTTGCACATTTTGTTCCTTATCTATTTTTTGTATTTTGTCACACCAGACAAACCATGTGATACTTGAACGTGTGTGTCTGGTTTATTTCACTTAGCAACATAGTCTCAAGATTCATCCAATTACCTAGAATGTCTGAAATTGATCCTTCTTTCTGGTAGAGTAGTTCATGGCATAAGAACCCCACATCTTCTTTATCCATTTATTGGCTGATGGATATTTGGGCTGTTTCACAGATTTAGCTTTACAAACCATGCTGCTGTAAACATGGGTGTGCATATAGCACTGTGGTATGATGCTTTCAATTCTTTCAGGAAATTATCAAGAAGGGAAATAGCTGGGTCAAATGGAACCTCTAGGTTTAGTTTTTAAGGAATCTCCATATTGATTTCTACAGTGGTTTCACCAGACTACAGTCCCACCATGGCCCTTTATCCCCATGGCCCTGCCAGCATTTGTTATTGGTTGATTTCTTTGACAATAACCGTTCTTTCTGGAGTGAGATGGAATCTCAGTGTTGTTTTCATTTTCATCTATCAAATGACCAGTGATGTTAACATTTTTTCATGCATTTATTTGCCATTTCTACATCTTTCTCTGAAAAGTATCATTTCAGATGCTCATTTTTGGACTCAGTCTTTAAATTTGAGGGCCATCTAATTTTTTTGAGTTCTTTATATTTTCTAGATATGAGCCATTTGAGGAATAACTGGCAAAAAACTGTTTTCTCACACTGTGCATTGTCTCATCACTCTGTTGATGATTCTTTTTGTGTGTGTGCACAAGCTTTTTAGTAAGATGAGATTTTAGTTGTTGATTCTCTGTGATATTTCCTGTGCAGTTGATGTTTTGCCCATAAAATCTTTCCATACAGTAATGTCTTTAAGAGTTCTACTTACTCTGTCTTCTAGCAGATTTAATGTTTATGTTTTAATATTTAGGTGTTTGATCCAGTTTGATTTTAGTTTAGAGCGTAGCAAGAGATATGGATCTAGATTTAGTGTTTGGCAATGGAAAGCCAGTTTTTCCAGCACCATTTATTGAAGAGGCTATCTTTTTTCTAGGAATATGTTTGACTCATTTGTCAAAGATAAACTGGCTCAGGGTGTTTGAAGTTGTTTCTGGATCTTCTACACTGTTTCATTTACCACTGTGTCTGTTTATTTTTTAGCAGTGCCATGCTGATTTTATCACTGTAGCTTTGTAGTATAATTTAAAGCCAGGAATTGTGATGTTCCTTGCCTTGCATTTGTTGTCCAGGATTTCTTAGGTTATTTTAGGTTTCTTCTGGTTCCAAATGAATTTGAGAATTGTATCCTGGTAACATTTCATTTGGGGTTGCATTCAATCTGTATAATAATTTTGGAAGTATGGCCATTTTTCCTGTATTGGGTCTTCTTACTCAAGGACAAGGAGTCTCTTTTGATTTTTTGGTATCCTTTTGAGAGCACTCTAGTTTTAAATGTAAACGTCTTTTACTTCCTTTATTAGATTGATTCCTAAGTATTTCATGTTTTTTTTTTTTTGAATGCTATTGTGAAAGATGTAGTTTCCCTAACTTCAGTGGATTTGTTATTTGTGTACAGGAGTGCTATTTTTTCTGCATATGTTAACTTTGTAACCAGCTATGCTACTGAATTTGCTTATTAAATATAGGAGCTATTTGGTAGAATTTTGGGGATCTTCTGTGTGATGTATGATGTTATCTGCAAATAATGATAATTTAAATTCTTCCTTTCCTATCCTATTCCTTTTCTTTTCTGTTATCTACTTTTTCTGACTAATGCTTCCAGAACTATATTGAATAAGAGTGGTGACAGTGGACATCATGGTAGTAGGACTAAAGGAGAAACTTCATTTTCCAGCAATTCTTCAGCAGTCCTACTCCTCCATTTTCTTCAAGGAACTAATTGTTTTCTGAAAGTGTCTGGTTCATGTACTTTCTTATTGTCACTTAACTTCTAGCACACTTTAAATTCCATAGAAACTTGAATACTGCTTATCTGCTTTGCTGCCTTATTCCCAGTGACTGAGATGGTTCCCAGCAAATATATGAGGCACGTTTGAACTATACAGTAAAAGTTTAAGTTAAAAGCACTTATTACAGTGAAAGACAATGCCAGCTTGGTGTCGTGGCACATGCCTGTGATCCCAGCACTTGGCAGGAGAATCACTGTGAGTTTGAGAGCAGCCTGGGTTACAAAGTAAGCTCAAGTCCATCCTGAACTGCACGTGAGACTCTGTCTCAAAAAGACAAAAACAAAACAAAACAAAGCAAAGACAATGCCATTAGACCCCTCAAAATACTCTCCCTTGCTTCAAAACATCCTATCATTCTTATCACTTTCCTGTTTTTTCTGTCCTTTGAGGATTTGTTCAGTTTTGCATATTCTTGTGAATTTTTAGTATAGCAATTTCATTTTTAAGACCCTGTAGCTGAACAGTGTTGATATTAGTAAAAAAGATCACACAATATTTTTAATCAAAACTCTCAAAGCTAGAAAAGTATTAAAGGAATTGATTCCTATGTCTGAATCTATGCAATGCAAGGACACATTTTGTGAGAAAGCAGTAGTTGCAAAGCAGAAAAGTGAATGTGAAAATGTCCTGTTAAACAATGAAAATTCTAGAAAAGCCCAGGACCTGGGTAACCAGCTTCCCCAGAGGAATCTAGGTGTCTGACTTCTCCCACCACAGCAGGGAGCCAGAAGCCAGTGTGGGAAAAATCTCAGGGCTCAGTAACCAGCCCTTTACTCCCATTTTTGTCTTTTTCTTTTCCTGTTTCTCCTTCCTCTTTTCCTTTTGTCTTTCTTTCCTTCTTGTTTCTCTTTTCTTTGTCTTTTTTCTTTTTCTCTCTTTTTTATAAATGGCTGGGGATAACTCCAGCCACAGAAACCTAATCCTGTTCCCCAAGCTCAGAGAATCAGTTCACACAGTCCCTCAAATACTCCTTTATTTTTTCTTTTCTACTCCTTCCTTAGTTTCTCAAACCTTGAGTGATCATTCTTTGTCCTCCAGCCTTGCTTCTACTTCCTTTCCCATTATCTTTGCTTTACACACTATCCTCCCTGAATCTCCCCTCCACAGGGTAAAACCACACCATCAAAGGGAAACACTTCGCATACAAGTTCTTAATTGATGACAGGTTCTCTTCTATAGCCATAGAATTTGCTCCTGTGTTCTAAACCACAAAAATCAAAAGTTACCACAATTTGCCAGTTTCTAAATTTTCCTTGATGCTATAGTTATTGTTAATTTTACAACTTCAGCTATGATGTTATATCTGTTGTAGTCAGATGTTGTATCCTCTATAGAAATACTGGGAAGCTCTGGGGTAATAACCTCACCACAGGCCTACACAAATGGACTGGAGGCTGAGCCAAATAGATTTCATCATCGTGCTCTTAATAAATTGGGATAATAGGATCTTTGGGCAGAAACAGACCAAGAATCTCCTACACACTGAAAACAGCCCTGAAGAACAGACTTGCCCTAGAGAGGCTTTGATAGTAGTATATAGTTACTTACTATAAAACTTCACAAGGATCATTACTGAAAACACAGCAAAAATTCTTTTCAAATAGCAAGTGATGAAACAACAAGCAAAACGCAGTCTCAGAACTCTAGCCCACACCAAACAAGTCCAGAATACATAGATATAGAAGACATTTGAAGATGCACACTTGAAATTTCTGAAGTGTTAGCAACTGAACTAAAGAAATGAATCCATGAGGGTATAGAGGAAATCAGATCAGAAATAATTTCTCAGGTAAGAAAGGAAATGTCAACGTTTATAAAGGAAATGCTCAGCAACTGTAGATAAAGAAAGAGATGAAGATAGGAGGGGGATGGAAACTGCTAAAGGTCAATATAGGAAAGAAATAGAACGCACGAAACAGATTCAAACAGATACCCAGAAAATTAAAAAATTCCATTGTAGGCTGGTAAAACTGCTTGAACAAAACTGAAGACAGACTTTCAGACCTTGAAGACAGGACTATGACTATTGATCATGAAAGGAAAGATATCTTGAAAACTACAAAAGTTCAGGAAACAACAATTAAACAGTTGCAAGATTATGCAAAGAAAAATAATATACTATTAATAGGTGTCAATGAAACTGCAGGAGTCAGCACAAAAGCAGTAACAAAAAACTATTTTCAGAAGTAACAGCCGAAAATTTTTGAAGCATGGGAAAAAAATCTGACATACAGATAAGTGATGCATATAGTACACTACTGAGTCATAACCAAAGTAAATCTACACCCAGACATATAATAATCAGGATCTCCAAAACTTAGCACAAGAACCAAATATTAAGAGTTGCTAGAGAAAAGAAACAGATCACCTATAAAAGAAAACCTATCAGAATCACAGCAAACTTCTCAACACAAACCCTTAAGTTGAGAAGAGCTTGGAGAACAGTATTTCAAGTCCTAAAAGAAAACACATTCCTCCTCAGATTGATATATCCTGCAAAACTGTCTTTCAAAATTAAGGGAGAATTAAGATACTTTCATGACAAAGAACAACTGAAGAAATTCACCACCACCAAAAATATACTACAAAGAGTACTCAAAGCTATTCTAGATAGAGACAAAAATGATCCCAATTCAAAGAACAACCAGATAAAGAAACCACCAGGCAAGAAAAGTAATGGAATAGGGAAACAGTAGGGAACCAACAGCAGGAAAATAGCAAGACACAGACACACCAATATGTACTAATATGTACCAACGTAAATGGCCTCAATCCACCAGTAAAAGAAACAGACTGGCAGAATGCATCAAGAAACAAGATCCAGCAATATGTTGTATGCAAGAAACACATTTAACTCAAAAGGAAATTCATAGACTAAAAGTCAAGGGAGGGAAAACCTAGGCAACAGGAATTCAGAAAAAAACAGGGATAAAGAAATTCACTATATACTTGTTAGGGGAACAATTCTAGACACAGTGATAACAATCATTAACACATATGCACCAAATACGGAAGCACTAAACTATATAAGACAAATATTAATAGACATGAGAAATCAGAGAAGTAATAACACAGCTGTAATGCAAGACCTTAATATGACCTTGTGACAAAGTGAGAAATCATCTAGACAAAAAATCAGCAAAAAAGAAAAAAAACACACACAACAACAACAAACCGACAACCAACAAAATCTGTGAACAAATGAACTTAGTAGATGTTTAGAGTGTTCCACCCAACAACATCAGAATTCCCATTCATCTGAGCTGCATATGGGACAATCTCTAAAATAGACCATGTGGTAGACCATAAAACAAGCTGAAGTAAATACAAAGCAATTTAAATTTTCCCACACATACTATCTGACCATAGTGCAATCAAACTGGGAATTAATGACAAAAGAAACTGCAAAAATTGCATAAACACACAGTAATTAAATAACACCTTCCTGTGTATTCAGTGGGTCATGGATGAAATTAAAGAAGAAACTGAACAATATGTACAATCAAGTGAAAATAAAAATACAACTTACTATGACTTATGGGATTCAATGAAAGAGGTCCAAATGGGGAAATTCACAGTGGTGAACTCTCACATCAGGAAAACAGAATGAACACAAATAACCTAATGTTGCACCTCATGTTTCTAAACAATGAAGAGTAAGTCAAGCCCAAAGCCCGTGCAAGGGAGGAAATTATAAAGATCAGAGCAGAAATTCATGCAATTGAGACTAAGAAAACAATATAAGCAATTAATGAGTTGAAGAGTTGGTTCATTGAAATAATAAAACTTATCAACCCCTACACAACCTTATCAACAATAGGAAAGAAAAATCTCAAATTCATGCAATAAGGAATTAAAAGAGTGAATCACTACAGATCCTGTAGAAAATCAGAGGATCATCAATAACTACTTTGAAAATCTTTACTTGCATAGGATGGAAAACAGACAAGAAATGGGCAGATTCCTAGAAACATATGACTTACCAAAGCTGAACCAAGAAGATATAAAAATTCTCAATAACCCAATATCAGTTACTGAAGTTGAAAATATAATTAAAAATTACCACCACCACCACCACCAACAACAACAAAAGCCCAGGTCCTAAATGATTCACTGCTCAATTCTACAAGAAATTTAGAGAAGATTTAATGCCTTTACTCCTCAAACTTATTGAAGAAATTTAAAGGGAGACAATACTCCCTAACTCATTCCAAGAGGCAAGTATTACTGTGATTAAAAAAAGGAAAGCAGAGAAAGATTCAACCAAAAAAGAAAACAGCAAGTCAATATGCCTAATGAACATAGATGCAAAAATCCTCAATAAAATACTAGCAAACAGAATGCAGCAAATCATCAAGAAGATTATACACCATGACCAAGTGGGATTCATCCCAGGAATGCAGGGATGGTTCACCATATGCAAATCAATAAACACAATACACCATATCAACAGAGCCAAAGGTGAAAGTCACATGATCATCTCAAGAAAAATCTTTTGACAAAGTCGAGCACTCATTCATGACAAAAACCCTAGAGAAAATTGAAATAGCTGGTCTCTACCTCAATATGATAAAAGTCATCTATGACAAACCAACAGTCAACATTATACTAAATGGACAAAAACTGAAAGCTTTCACTCTAAAATCAAGAGCAAGACAAGGATGTCTACTATCATCTCTCCCATTTAATATAGATCCAGAAACATTAGCCAGAGAAATTAGATGAGAGAGAAATAAAAGGAACAAGAATACAAAAGGAAGAATTTAGATTATCTTGATTCACAGATGACATGATTGCTACATAGAAGACCCAAAAAGCTACACCAAAAGACTTCTAGATTTACTACGCAAATTCACTAGCATAGCTGAATACAAAATCAGTTCTCAGTACTTGATAGCATTCCAATACACAAACGACAAACTCACTGAGAGAGATATTAGGGAAACAACACTCTCCAGAATAACATCCAAAAAATGGAATATTTGGGAATGAATCTAAGAAAGGAAGCAAAAGATCTATGCATTGAAATTTACAGTACTCTGAAAAAGGAAATTGAAGAGAAATTCAGAAAATGGAAAGATATTCCTTGCTCATGGATAGGAAAAACCAACATTGTGACAATGGCCATACTTCCAAAACCGTTACACAGATTTAATGCAATTCAAATCAAAATACCATGAGCATACCTCACACATCAAGAGAAAACATTCCTAAAATTCATTTGGAAACAGAAGAGGCCTAGAATAGCAAAAGCAGTTCTGGGCAATAAAAGGAGGCATCACAAACCCTGATTTAAAATCATGCTAAAAAGGGCTGGGGATTTAGCTGAGTGACTTAAGTGCGTGTCTGGCAGGTGCGAGCTTGTGAGTTCAATCCCCGATAACAAAAAAAATATATATTATACTACAAAACTACTATGATAAAATTAGCATAATACTGGCAAAACAAACACACCAACAAACAACCAGACCTGAAGATGAATGAAACACCTTATAAGATGCAGACACAAACACAAATGCACTCAGCCACCTTATCTTTGACAAAGGTGCCAAACATTTTCACTGGAACAAAAATACCCTCTTTAATAAACTGTGCTGGGAAAACTGGAATTCTACATGCTGAAGCCCAATGCTAGACCCATGCCTATCACAGCATACTAAAGTCAAAATGAATGAATGATCTAAATATTAAAACAGAAACACTAAATCTCCTGGAAGAAAATGTAGGTAGAAATCTTGGAAACATAGTTGTAGGCAGAGAGTTTATGAACAAAGCCGAAACTGTACAGGAAGTACTTCAAAGAATCAACAATGGGGATCTCATCTTTTTAAAAAGTTTTTGCACATCAAAAGAAATCACCAACAGGGTGAAAAGATAAGCCATAGAGTGGGCTAAAAATTTTAGCCAAGTTCCCCTCAGATAAAGAACTTCTATCTAGACTGTATCAAGAACTAAAAAAAGTTAGGTCCCCCAAATTCAAAGACCCAATCTAAGACGGGCCTTTGAGATGAAAACATATTTCTCAGATGAAGAAATACAAGTGACAAATAAACACATGAAAAAATGTTCAACATCATTGGTCTTTCATGAAATGCAAATTAAAACAAAACTGAGGTTCCATCTCACCCCAGAAAGAAGGGCAATCATCAAGAAATCAACCAATAACAAATGCTGGCAAGACTGTGGGGAAAAAGGAACCCTTCTCCACTGTTGGTGGGAAGGAATGGAGACTGATACAGCCGATAATGCAACCAGTGTGGAGATTTCTCAAAAAAACTAGGACTGGAAGTCCTTTTCAATCCTGCTATTTTCCTTCTGGGTATTTTCCCAGAAGAATTAAAAAGGTCATACTACAGTGATGTATAGAAACCTATGTTTATAGAAGCACATTTTGTCATAGCTAAATCTTGGAAACAACACAAATGCCCATCAACAGCAGAATGGACTAAAAAGATGAGGTGTTTTTATAGAGTGGTATACTACTGAGCTATGAAGAAGGATAAACTCAAGGCTTTTATAGATAAATGGACTGAACTAGAGACCATACTCATAAGTGAAATGCATGTGTAAACATCATATTGTCTTCCTAGTGCAAGAAACTCAAAGAGTTAACAATATCCAAAATGTACAATATATATTGTGAAAGGGGAAGAGACTGCTAAAAAGAAACAATAACCGTGATGGGGGAAAGGAGAAAGGAAGGAAGTGAAAGAGAAAAAAATATGTATATATAGATACACACATGATAGCTAAGATAATTACACTGATTTCTTTTAGTTCATTGAAAAGAAAGGTTTGTGCTTACATTGTTTGATCAGTTTTGTAAGCATATGTCTTGTAAACTGAACAACCACTCTGAAGACAAAGATATGAAATATATTTGTAAGTAGTTCACTCCAATAAGAAATAAGGGAACAGGTTTAAATGGAGGGTAGCTCTTCTTTTTTTTTTTTTTTTTTGTTACCAGGGATCGAACTCACAACCTCACATTCACCAAGCAGGCGCTTATGCCTGTTGAGCCAAATCCCTGGCCCTAATACGAAATATATTAACCATTGTTAATTATCTATTATCTTGTTTTGAAACTGTGTATCATGGTTTTTGTTTATTTATTTATTTTTTTTTTTTTTAAAAATTCCGGAGAAAACAAAATTTTCAGCAATCACGAAACTGATGGAGCTGAGGCAGAGGTTTCCAAGGAAGCAGCTGGAAAAGGGGAGAGAATTGAAAATAGATTAACCTTGCCTTTGGCAGGCTGAGCAGGGGGAGCTGGCGGGAGGGGTCTGGAAGGCTCAGGAGGTTGGGGGTGGGGCTTCCGCACTGCAGTGTGGGGGAGGGGCGGTGGCTGAGCCTCAGGTTCTTGTCACCTCTCTGGGCTCCCCTGGCCTGCCTGGGTGCTTTGTGACAAGGATAGCAGAGCTCTGTGACATAAGCCTGCAGCCCTCCTCCCTGCTCTGCCAGGGAACTCTCAGGGCTCAGTTGCCTGAGGGCGACGCTGCACTTCAGATGTTGGAGAATCTTCTCTCTCTTCTGAAGAGCCTTCATGCCACATGGCTAAACCTCAGCTCCACCACCTGGGCAATGGATATGATCCTCGCCTTGGCGTGTGGACTGGGGGTCTTCCTCCTGTTATTGCCCTTCCTCCCGGATAATCCGTCGGTACCACCACCACCACCACTAAGGAAGAAGAATTCCAGAAAGGTAAGAGATCCTGAGGCCCTGTCCAACAAAGAATAACTCTCCCTTTCTTCTACTCTTCTTTCTACTACTTTTCCAAATGAAGGGGAGACAAATGAGAGGGGAGGACTCATGAAAGATTAGACCATCGTTCTTCATTTGTTTATTCATTTCTTTACCTTTTTCTTTTTTGAGGCAAGCTTTTTTCTTCTTTTTCTTTTTCTTTCTAAATCAGACATGGAAATCAGACATAGTTCAGTGACCAAGGACTGGATTCCCAAGAGAGCTGGAGAGCTCTGAGGTAGGACAGAGCCAGAGCACTGGTGCCAAGGACCACCTCTCGGGGCAGGTTCCCCTGGCCAAGTCCTGCCTGTGTGCTGCGCTGATCCATGGGCAGCGCTAAGGCCCGGAGAGTCTCCCAACAGAGCCTGGAATCACCTGTGTCCTCAGGAAGCAGAAACCAACTTGGCAGTTCAGCTGTGCCTGTAGAAACCTTTGCTTTCTGAGCAGAGACACTGTGCTGTGAAAACACACTCATGGTAGAACTTGCTTAGAAAATCTCCTGTGCTTCCCAAAGAGGAAAAGCAGGAGCCATTGTACAAATGCACTTCATTTGCTAAGTTAGAAAGCTGTGTTATTCGAGGACATCAATAGCATTGTCCAGAGAGAGGAGAGAGAGAATTGGGCCCAAGCCTACCTTTCTTTCTTGTCTCTTAGTACCACATGGTGAAGAAGGTTTGGAGTAAGATCAGAAAAAGGAGCTGCACTCTGAAAGGTGAGGTTCTGCACTTCCACCCCAGAGGAGACTTGACCTTGCTTGTCCCTGAGCAACTACGGTCTCCCACTCTGAGGATGTCAGTTGGGGAGGCCTGAGAGCGTGGCTCCTGGTAAGGAAAGCAGAGCTGAGGACATTTCTCAGGCTCTGTGCTTGGAGTAAAGCTGTAAGGGAATAGGGGCTGGGTGCTGTCCAGGAGAGGCAGAGCATATCTTTGTGGGCCAGTGCTGCCTGAATTCTGTGCTGTGATCTCTTTATACAACTGTGGACGTTGGCTTCACTTCGCTGTATCACGTCCCTCTTTGAGATGATCTGCCCTTTCTCCTCCACAGGAAGGTTCTGAAGGACCTGGAGGTTAGTGGAGATGGAGGAACCGTGTAAATGATAAAGTGCTGCCGCTCTGTGTGACTTGGCATTATTGTCACTAGTTACATAGCTTTGGACAGTGATGCATGGGTTACATGACAGAGTTTCTCAGTTTTCCCCAAAGAGACATTCCCTTCAATCTCCTCTCTCCTCCACTATAACCCTTCCCGCTATCCTTTTCCAGCTCGCAGAGACTTCGGGGAGAAAGGAGAGTGGATTGATGACCTGGCTTCACTTCTGCGTAGGTGAGAAAGTTTCTATTTCTCTCTGTGTCTGCTTCCTTCCAGGGGCTATGATGTGACCTGTGGGGCGTGAGCTGACCTTGGGGAGTGGTAGGGGCATTACAGCTTGGAGTGGGGTGGCACTAAAACCCTGGGTGCAAGGGCTTTGTAGAGTCAGGATGGGGGGCAATGGAGGGGCCATTGACAGCAATGGTCCTCCCCTACCCAGCCTGCCTGACCTTGTGTCCCCATCTGCTCCTGTCTAGAGCTTGTGTGTTTTGTCTTCTTCAGACACCTAGGGAATCTCCTCCATGGTAGCAGATTTTATCAGCCTTTAAGACAAGAAGCCCCCAATGAGACATTCCACCCACTATCTGCTACACCAAGTAGGCAGCCTTTGGGGGAGACTTTTGTCAGCGCCTCATCCTCACTGGTTTCCCAGGCTCCTTTAACTCAAGACCTCCCACCTCCAACCTCTACCTTGTCACCCGGTCTGAAGACTTTGCCAGTTTTTCCTGAGTCACTGTCACCCCTGAGGACCTCTTCACCACCAGAGCCTTCAGTTCCTCTAGGATGCCTTTCACCCCAGCCATTTCCACTTTCCTCTTCCCCATTGCATTCTCCTGGTCCCATGGCCTCCCCACCACATCTGCCACACCCCAGCCTGGCTCTTCCTCAGCAGGATTCATCACCACGCCCACTGGGGACCATCCCACAGAACTCCTCTCCACCCAACAACCGCTCATTGCCTTCCTCTGCCCCACCAATTTCAAATCTTAGTCACTCAGGCTGTCCCATCTCAGCCATTTCCCGGTGTCAGGAGACTCTGAGAGCCTTATACCGCTCCAGTTTATCCAATAGTGAACTCCGGGCAAAACACATTATCCCTCAGTCACCAGTAGCCTCATTCCTGGCCTACACCCCACACAGTCAGGTAGAGAATGGGAGTTCCCACCTCCTCAATCCTGAAGTCCAGAAGGTGCTGGAAGTACTAATTACCAAAAAAGTGGAACTAAGGATTTGTAAGAACACTAAAGAGGAGGGGCAAAACATCCCCCTGTATTCTCTGGGGAATATGTTAAAATCCTTGGGCCAAGAACAGGACCAGATCATCTCACAACCTTTCTGGAAAACAAAAGGAGGAGCAGGGCAACTTCCTGTTCCACAGCAGCATTTTTACCTGAAGATCTTGAAGGATCACTTGCAACAGAAAGGGAGCCAGCTTTTCTGGGGCCTCCCAATTCTGCACAGTGAGTCCCTGATGGATAACATTAGAATGCCTGATGACTCACTACAGTTTTCTCCCATTTTATTCAATGGACTGTGTAATTATGTCCCGGCACAAGTTACAGCTAATGCTTCTCCATCACTGTTTTCTCCTGGGCCCTTGGTCCCCCATGTGGCCCAACCCCAAACATTCACTCCAGCCTTGCCTTCATCCCAACCCCCATCTGTGTCTCAGAGACAGACCCCAGAGCATGCTCCATCTCTCCCAATTGTTCCTTGCCATTCATCTCAACCCAGGGCCCGGGAAGTTTCTGATCCTAAAAATCAGAAAGGAAAGAAATATTCTATTTCACCTACCATTCGCCAGCTACAATGCAAATTTTTGAGGGAGCCAGAAGACAATAGAGGTTTCTCTCCTGTAGTCAAGAAGACTCAGACAGGCTTTAGTCAACCTGCTGGTAAACATGGGGCCAGCCAGGAAAACAAGTCCTGTGTCAAGCTCCCAGTGGATATTATCTACTTTAAGATCCGGGAACAACTGGAGCAACATCTTCAGAAAAGATCGATGTGTGGGCTTCCCCAGAAGAGTCCCCTATCTCTGGATAGGGAAGAAGACCCAGGGACAAGGCAGGCAAAGGAAGATTGTGGGCCTTCCCAGTCTTCAATGATTTCATACAAATGCAGTCAGGTCACACAAAAGGCCAGCTCAGAGTGCCCAGACACATCCCAGGTAGGGAAATACTCAAGGAGTAACCTGGCAGAGACCCTCAAAGATCTATCCAAGGTCTAGAAATGTCCATGTTGAGTGACCTAGAATTCATTTGTGAGCCAGCATCACAGTGAAAGTGCCTGGGATTCCTAAGAAGTGATTCGGGAAGAGATTCAGCAAGCCGAGCAGACAAGAAGAACCTAGAAGACAGTGTGAGCATCTATCCAAGTGGGAAAGGGGAGCATCTTGGGGGAGGAATCCCTGTGGGTATTGATTATTCCACCCTTACTGTGGACCATGCCTGCAACCCTCCTGGAATCTCAAAAACTCACAGGAGAGAGGAGTTGTGGTCTCAAGTGACCCTTTCCATCGTGTGTTGACGGGGGAGATGAATGTAGGATCTCCATATTCCAGAGCCAGAGACATCCAGAAGACCATGGAGATTGAGGCAAAAAACCCATTTGGGTGGGCAGTTACCAAGGAAACCAGCATGATGTCAACGTCCGAAAATCTAAATTGGAGTCCGAGGAATCTAAAGTCTCTGGGATGCAATAAATGCATTCCCTCTCCCAGAATTTGTACTTTGCAAGACCCTGAAATCTCATGCTTGGGTACACAGAAGAGTCAAAAACAAGAGTCACGATTCAGCTACCAGGTCCTCCTGCAAGACTTTGCCACTAGAAAGGTCCTTGAAGACTCTGCCTCGGAGATACCCCTCACCAAAGACATCATGGTTTCACAGGCCCATCTAGTCAGGGCCCAAGGGGTGTCCACTAGTAGAACATCACCTTCCTGAGGCACAGTCAACCACTTAATGTGGGACAGGATGAGCCAGGATCAAAAGGAGCCCAGGATGTCAAAAATCTAGGATCCAGAGATCAAGAGCAACATGTTTGGTCCAGCTGTGAGTGGAGAGGGCTTTGTGAGCCCCTGGAGGATGATCATGAGTAGATCATCACCTTGACGAGGGTTATGTGATCTCTTAGTGAGGGACAGGATGGGCCAGGAGCAAAAGGGGGACCAGGATGCCCAAATCCCAGGAGCCAAGAATGAGCAAGAACAGCATGTTTGCTCCACCTGAGGAGAGAGGGAGTTTTGAGAGGCCCAAGCCAGGAGGGAAGGAAGAGAGACTTGTAGGAGGGAGTGGGGTTGGAGGGCTGATTGCCTCTTCTAAGGTCAGGGAAGTAAGAGACACCATAGGGAGCAAGTCTCTGCTCTTGTCAGTGAAGAATCTGTCTCCTTCAGAAGGCACCACTGGCAACCGCGTCACAGCCTTTCTACAGTATGAATTGCCCAACAGCAACAGAGGGGAGGCAGAGTCCCTGCAGTAAGCCAAGCCTCCAGCAACCTTGACCCGAAGTCAGGGGTCAGGCACCAACAGCAGAGTCTTGATGGACTGAGGGATCATGGGAGCACAGGTGCTCATGACCACTGTTGGACAGGTCCTGGAGGAGAAAATGAGGCTACACAATAAATTTTCTGCCTCAGAACGAAATTTACAGAAAGGGGAACCCCAGGTAGATAGGAGGTCCTCCCGCCACAAGAATGTTTCCTTCCCACCGAAAAAGGGAATGCCGAGCAATATGGCCTGTGGTCTACAGCCCAGACCCAAATGCCTCAGACATCTGACCAACAGGAGATTGAGCAGAGACAGGGTAAGCAATCCTGCCTTCCCACCCAGGTAGCCTGGGCCCCTAATCAGTCACATCCACCATAGGCCTCAGACCACCCTGTTCACTGCCCCAGACACCATGCCCTTTAGAAAATGTGTTCCCCTGTCAGTCATATAATGCTTCCCACATCTACCCTGGGGAAAAACCCTTGCTGAGCAAACCTGTTGCGTTTCATACAGGAACCTCTTGTATTGGCTAAGGGCATCTTTCTATGGAGACTTCTGTTGCTTCTCAATAAATGACATATGTATCTATCGCCCTCTTGACTCCAGTTCCCCAAATCCTTTTAGCTTTATCTGGATGAATTCTAACACTAAAAACACCCAAGGGCTCATTTAAACTGTCCATTCTTCAGGGGTTCTGTGACAGCCTGCACCATTTTAGACAAACACTGGCTAAAGACCTCCTATTTCGTCCCCTAAGCCCTAGCTGCCTTATCCAATATGTTGATGACTTTTTTATGGTCCAGCCCTTCTCTGGATCCATAAATAAGAGACACTGTCAAATGACTTATTTTCCAAACAATAATGAGATCTCCAGGCAAAGGCCAGTTTTTTCAGACTAAGATCACTTGTCTTGGATTTCACTTTCCCGCTACTCCTAAGGGGATCACCCAAGCATGCAAATCCTCATCTTTCAGATCCCCTTACCTCAATTAAAATCTGATCTCCTTTTCTTTTTGAGGCTTGCTAATTACTTTGAGTGTAGATGCCAGGCTTTAGTCTGACAGCTAACCCTTTCTGTGAGGCCACCTTGGGGGACTTCAGTCACTCCTTACTTTCATTTTTGTGTCTCCTACTTTCAGTGCACTCAGATCAGCCTCTGATGGGCAGAGCTCAAATTCCCTAAGACCCTTTACCTATGCTGCCTGCTCCGGGATGTGTGGCTCTGGGGCTCTGGGCTGGGCTGGACTCGCACCTCTGTGTCCTGTGAGGCTGGCCAGGTGTTCCCCTAATGGATTATGCTGGGATGCTGGGCTGGGCAGAGATCAGTTACTCTGTGCAGGCAGAAAGTACTGACTCCCAACCTGTGGAGCTGGGACCTTCCTCCTTGTTGGATGGAGTTCAGAATCTCTGGGTCCCAGGTGGCTAGGCAGGGTGCTCTGTGGAGTGTGGCACCATCAGGACCTTGCCTGGTTACATAGTTTTGGACAGTGATGCAGGGGCTCCACAACTGGGTTTCTCATTTTTCCCCAAAGAGATATTCCTTTCAATCTCTTCTCTCCTGCAGTAGAACCCTTCCTGCCATCCTTTTCCAGCTCCCAGAGACTTCTCAGAGAAAGGAGAGGGGACTGATGACCTGGCTTCACTTCTGCATAGGTGAGAAACTTTCCATTTCTCTCTGTGTCTGCTTCTTACCAGGGGCTATGATGTGACCTGAGGGCCCTGGGCTGACCTTGGGGGAGTGGTAGGGGTATTACAGCTTCGAGTGAGGTATGACAAAAACCCTGGGGGCAAGGGCTTTGTAGAATCAGTATGTGGGGCACTGGAGGGGCCAATGACAACAATGGTCCTCACTTACCCAGTCTGCCTGACCTTGGGTCCCAATCTGCTCCTGCCCATAGCTTGTGCCTTTTGTCTTCTTCAGCCACCTAGGGAATCTCCTACAAGGTAGCAGATTGTATCAGCTCCTAAGAGAAGATGCCTCTAATGAGACCTTCCATCCCGTATCTGCTAGAGATGATACATGAAGTAGGCAGCCTATGGAGGGCACTGTTGTCAGATCCTCTTTCTCACTGGTTTCCCAGCTCCTTCAATTGATGACCTCCCACCTCCAACCTCTACCTTGTCACCAGGTCTGAAGACTTTTTCAGTTTTTCCTGGGTCACAATCACCCCTGAGGACCTCTTCACCACCAGAGCCTTCAGTTCCTCTAGGATGCCTTTCACCCCAGTCATTTTCACTTTCCTCTTCACCATTGCATTCTCCTGGCCCCATGGCCTCCCCACCACCTCTGCCACACTCCAGCCTGGCTCTTCCTCAG
This sequence comes from Dasyprocta punctata, assembly GCA_004363535.1. Taxonomy (NCBI): domain Eukaryota; kingdom Metazoa; phylum Chordata; class Mammalia; order Rodentia; family Dasyproctidae; genus Dasyprocta; species Dasyprocta punctata. Next base: position 30,334 of record RJWM01016571.1, read on the forward strand.
CAAGATTCATCACCACGCCCACTGGGGACCATCCCACAGAACTCCTCTCCACCAAACAACCTATTGTTGCCTTCCCCTTCTTCAGCAATTTCAATTCTTGGTCACTAAGGCTGTCACATCTCAGTCCTCTCCCAGTGTCACAAGCCTCCTAGAGCCTTGTATCACTCCAGTTTATGAAACAGTGAACCCCACGGAGATCACCTTCTCCCCCATTTGGCAGCAGCCTCATTCGTGGCCAACACCCCACACCGACAGGGAGAGAATGGGAGTTCCCATCTCCTCAACCCTGAAGTCCAGAAGTTGCTCGAAATACTAATCACCAAGAAAGGGGAACTGAGGATTTATTAGAACACTAAAGAAGAGGGACAAGACATCCCCCTCTGTTCTCTGGGGAATATGTTTAAATCCCTGGGCAAGGAACAGGACCAGATCATCTCACAGCTCTGCTGGAAAACAAAAGAAGGGCTGCTTCTTGTTTCATGGCAGCTTTTTTAACCCAGGATTTTGAAGGACCACTTGCAACAGAAAGGGAGCCAGCTTTTCTGGGGCCTCCCAGTTCTGCACAGTGAGTCCCTGGTGGATAACATTAGAGTGCCTGATGCCTCACTACAGTTTTCTCCAGTTTCATTCAATGGATTCTGGAATTATGTCCTCACTCAAATTCAAGCTAATGCTTCTCCACGACTCTTTTCTCCTCAGCCCTTGGTTCACCATGTGGCCCAACCCCGAACATTCACTCCAGCCTTTCCTTCATCCCAACCCCCATCTGTGTCTCAGAAACAGACCCAGGAACATGCTCCATCTCTCCCAATTGTTCCTTGCCATTCACCTCAACCTGGGACCCAGGCAGTTTCTGTTAAAAATCTAAGGGGGAAGCAATATTCTATTTCAACTACTATACAACACCTACAATGCAAATTTTTGAGAGAGCCAAAGGAAAACAGTGGTTTCCCTCCTGTGGTCAAAAAGCCTCAGAATCTTTTTAGTCAACCTACTGGGAAACCTAGGGCCAGCCAGGAAAAGAAGTTGTCTGTCGAGCTCCCAGTGAATATCATGTACTTCAAGCTCCAGGAACAATTGGAGCAACATCCCCAAAAAAGATTGATGTGTGGTCTGCCTCAGAAGGGCCACCTATCTCTGGACAGGGAAGAACACCCAGGGACAAGGCAGGCAAGGAAAACTGTGGGCCTTCCAAGACATGAATGCTTTTATACAAATGCAGTCAGGTCATACAAAAGGCCAGCTCAGAGTGCCCAGATATGTCCCAGGTAGGGAAACACTCAAGCAATGACCTTGGGAAGACCCCCACAGTATCCACAGGTCTGGAAAACTCCCTGATGAGTGACCCAGGGTCCGTCTGTGACCCAGCATCACAAAGGGAGGGGTTGAGTATCCTAAGATGTGGTTCAGGAAATGATTTAGCCAGTGGTCCAGACCAGAAGAACCTAGCAGACAGTGTGAACATCTATCTAAGTGGGAAGGTGGGGCAGCCTGGGAGAGGAATCCCTGTGTGTTTTCATCATTCTACCCTTACTGTGGATCATGCCTGCCACCCTCGGGATACTCAAATCACCCCATGGAAACTGGGGATGAACCATCCTTGCAGTGTCAGGAGAATGGCATGAACAACCGTGGGCTGTCCAAAGGTCCACCAGCTGGACGTGAGAGCAGCCTGACTGATCAGCCCCACACGTACTGTACTAAGGGCACAGCCTGGAGTCCTGATACTGTCTCAAGGCCAGGGAGAGGTAGCCTTGGTCCAACTCCTGTCTCAGTAGTGGACAGGTATCAGGCACAGGAGAGAGGAGTTGTGGTTTCAAGTGACCCTTCGCATCATGTTTTTAAAGGGGAGATGAATGAAGGATCTCCATATTCCACAGCCAGAGACATCCAGGAGACCATGGAGACTGAGGTGAAGAAATCCTTGGTGTGGGCAGTTACCAAGGGAGCCAGCATGATGTCAACCTTCCAAAGTGTTAATATGAGTCTGAGAAGTCTAAAGTCACTAGGATCCAAAGAGTGCATCCCCTCCCCCAGAATTTGTACTTTGCAAGACAAAGGAGTCTCGTGCTTGGGTACAGAGGAAGAGTCAAAAAACAAGAGTCTGGATTTGGCCAGCAGAGTCCTCCTGCAAGACGTTGCCACTGGCAAAGTCATTCAAGAATCTGTCTCAGAAATACATCTCACTAAAGAGATCCTGGCTTCTCAGGCCCATCTACCCAGGATCCAAGAGGTGTCCATGTTCTCAAGGCACAGTGGACCTTTTAATGAAGGACAGGATGAGCCAAGATCAAAAGTAGCCCAGGATCTCAAAACTCCAGGATCCACAGGACAAGAGTAACATGTTGGGTCCACCTGAGAGTGGAGAGGCCTTTGAGGGCCCCTGGAGAATGATCACTAGTAGCTCATTACCTTGCAGTGGGCAATGTGACCTCTTAGTGAAGGAGAGGATGGGCCAGGAGCAAAAGGAGCCCAGGATGCCCAAATCCCAGGAGCCAAGAATGAGCAAGAACAGCATGTTTGCTCCACCTGAGAAGAGAGGGAGCTTTGAGAGGCCCAAGCCAGGAGGGAAGGAAGAGAGACTTGTAGGAGGGAGTGGGGTTGGAGGGCTGATTGAGGCTTCTAAGGTCAGGGAAGTAAGAGACACCATAGGGAACAAGTCTCTGCTCCTGTCAGAGAAGAAACTACAGAGAGCACCACTGCAAACCTTGTCAGGAATTTTATACAGCACATATTGCCCAACAATAACAGATTGGAGGCAGAGTCTCTGCAGAAACCAAGCCCCTAGCTGCTGTGACCAAAAGTCAGGACTCAGGCATGAAGAGCCGAGTCTTGATGGACAGAGGGAGCGTGGAAACCCAGGTGCTCATGATCACTTTTAGACAGATCCTAGAGGAGAAAATGAGGCTACACAATGAATTTTCTGCCTCAAAAAAAATTTGCAGAAAGGGGAACCCCAGGTAGATAAGCGGTCCTCCTGCCAAAACAATGCTTCCTTTCCACAGAAAACAATGCCGAGCAATATGGCCTATGGTCCGCAGGCCAGGCCCGAGTGCCTCAGCCATCTGACCCGTAGCAGATTGAGCAGAGATAGGGCAAGCAATCCTGCCTTCCCACCCAGGGAGGTTGGGCCTCTAAGGTCACTTCCACCATAGGCCTCTGTGGCCTGGAGCCTCAGACCACCCTGTTCACTGCCACAGGCACTGTGCCCTTCAGAAAAGCGTGCTCCCCAGTCAGTCATATAATGCTTCCCACATCTGTCCTGGGGAAAAGCCTTTGCTGAGCAAACCTGTTGTGTCTCACACAAGCACATCTCGTATGCGCCAAGGGTGTCTTTCTGTGGAGTCGTCTGTTGCCTCTCAATAAATGACTTTTTCTCATCAGAGTTTGTTACTTTTTCTGTGTTGTGCTGGGGCCTAAGAAGGAGCGAGTGTTGCATTTTCTAAAGGGTAGCTTCAGGTCTATGACTTAGGCAACTCACTTGGTGTCTCCAAACTTCATTTCCTGATCTCAGTGAGCTAGCTGCCAGGTAGTTCAGTTCACCCCTTCCTGTTGGATTACTCAAGGATAGTCACAAAGGAGTGCCGTGAGTCCCCCAAAATGCCAGGGTTAGCAGAGGGAGGTTCTCACATTTGGCTTCTGGGTGGGAATTGTTAGGGGCAAATCTGGGTACACCTAAATTTTAAGGGAGTTCTTGAACGAGAAAATGGTTCTGGTAGGAGGCAGCATTTTGCACTAAAGACAGTTTTTGCCACTTTCTGAAGTAGCTCTGGACATTGCGTCTGCTGCTTGGCCTTGCAAACTGTGATAAAAAGTACAGTGAATGCTGCTGCTGAGTGTCCCCTAGCAGAAAGGCAGGCTTGCAAAAACATGGTGGTGTTCACCAACCTTATTTACAAGATTTGCCACAGTGTAACTTATAGGTCTTTCCTGAAGTCAAAATGTGAATGAAAAGTAAATGTTTTGAGTGGACTCAAGACATTGAGGCAGGTGAAATAGGCTACTAATGTTTAGTGTTGAATAATTCCCTTTGATTCATGTATGTACAACTGTCTGCTCCAGTTTATTACTTCGTGAATCCACAACTCTCAGTCATAAGCCTTAAGCCAACACCTAATTTTATAACAGAAAATGGTCCACTGAGGCCATAAGATGGTGTCAGTTCTAGCCAGTTTGTTTGTTTATGTATTTATTTATTTTTATTTTAAAGGTAGCAAAATCCAACAAAACATAACAGATCAAAGTCAATCAAAACAAAGCAGTGGAATTGGTACCAAAGTTCAAAGAAAGATACTAGGAAAATAATAGCTACTGTAGTATATATTGTTATTTTCAGAACAGTTGACCATTCCATCAGGTATAGTAAAATCAAACCATAAACAAAACAATAAAACAAATAAAAATAGAATATGAAATAAAGCCAAAAAAATTATTCAGACTAAAACAAAACAGTGAGAACAATATTGGGCCTCAAAGACAAGACAGAAGAGAATCCCCCATATTGCTATATTGCATACTGTCATCCTCCCAAGAGATGCTCAGACTGCCGGCTCCAGGCCTGCAAAATCAACCAAACAATGCAAACATTTGGTTGCTTTCTGTACCATAGTTGGTATCACTTTAGCTGGTCCTCTGAACCAGCAGGTTGCTTACAGGGCAGGGGGTTGGGGGGGAAATGTCTTTGATTCTTAGTCTATGTGCCTGTTTGCCTATGGGAAGCGCATCTCTTTCAATTCCTGGAGTCTATGCTGGTCGCGTGCACACAACAGGAATGCGGGCTAGCTGTCTTCTGATTGGAACCTCCCTGGATTCCAGCCAATTCAAACTGCCACCTTACTTCTGTTGCTGTTACTTAAGTAAGTTTCCGTTTCTCAGAAGAGGCTGGACTTCCGCTGCAGTAAGAGCCAATCCCCAAAGGAGAAGCCACTCTGCTGCCGCACTTCTGCTTTTGCTACCTCAGGAAAACCTCTCTCCCTTTGCCCACAGGGACCACAAGATAGTGTCGGTTCCCGCCAGTTTAAACTGTCAATTTAAACCACCAATATAAACTGCCAATTTAAACCGCCAATGTAAACTGCCAGTTTACTTCAGTTGTTGTCACTCAAGTAAGTTTGCGTTTCCCAGAAGAGGCTGAACTTCCGCTTCAGTGAGAGCCAATCCCCAAAGGGTCTGCTCGAGTAATAAAGCTGACTTTTGCCTCCAAACCTCGATGCCGCTTGGTTCTCCGTCATGGCTTTGCTATCACCGTGGTACTGCAAAAACCTATATGGATCCCATCACCCATTGTAGATTTCAACTCTAAACTGAAAATCAACCTACCTCTGATGATCAACAAACTCCAAAAAATGTCCGTAGTAAAGTTCCCCTTAGCTCAAAGCAGTTACAGGTGTGAACACTTTCTTCCTTGTCAATGTTTTGATTTTGGTGATTTCTTAGGGCAAATAAAACACTACACTAATGAGGACTGGGACCAGAGAAAGTTCAGGCATACAAAGTCTGCCTAGCATGGTCGAGGTCCTGAGTTCGATTCCTGCATCCCTCCACAAAAATACACTAATGGGGACAAAAAGCAGCACAAGATAAAAGTAAATACAAAGCATCCTATCCTTCCCAGCACTAGGGGGATGGGACAGATTGTTTTGGGAATAGGGCCATACATTCCAAATCCAAGGCCCTTTCCCTGTTTACTGGGACTTGGTACTGATAAGTGATTAGGCACTCGGCCCCAGTTCTGAAGCTTCTGTGACTTCCATCATGGGAAGAGAAGCCAGGATTTGTCTAAAGGTAACAGCAAAAATAATCTCTGTTTTTTTTTTTTTTAATATAGGGACAATACATTTTGTTTTTCAGAAATATGAAGGACTTTTAGTCCCTACCCCCATCTCTACTTTGGCATTGATGGCCCTTATCTCTAAACCACTCTGTGTACCAAGCCTCTGAGTTGAATTTGAAAAACAAAAATTTTCACACATTCCTTCCTAGCACTTCCCACCTGTCCTATCCCACTAATGACATGAGATATACTTCCAAAATTACATTCTACCATTACCATGCAAAGCTCCCCAACCTTATCTAGTCTTCTCCTCAGCCCACCCCTGTCATCTACCCAGATTGCACAGACTCTGACTCACGTTCTACTCCAATAATTCAACCCCATTGTGTGGGACCCTAGACACCTCTCAGTTGCTTCTCATCATATTTTTATTAAGGTTATCAAAGACTTTGTCATCTTCTCTAACATGTACAATATCCCCTTAACCCCCAGGCCATTTAATGACTTTAACTCCTATTGGATCTCCAACCTCCTCACTCCCAGACTTCTTAGACCTGCCGGTTCTCCCCTACCCACAAACAAACAAAAAACAAATGGAGCCTATTGTATGGTTCAGGAACTACACACTATCAGTAAAATCTCCCTACCCATAATCCTTTTACTGCTTAACCCATACAACCTTCTTTCCTCAATATTGCCAGATACCTCTCATTTTACAATTCTTGAACATATACACACATATATATAATTATACACATATCTATCTATCTCCCTCTTCACTCCAGTTTCCCATATCCTTTTAGCTATACCTTAATGGAGTCTAACACTAAAAACCCATAAGGGCTCATTTAAACTGTCCATTCTTCAGGGGTTCTGTGACAGCCTGCACCATTTTAGACAAACACTGGCTAAAGAACTCCTATTTTGCCCCCGAAGCCTGCCTTATCCAATATGTTGATGACTTTTATGGTACAGCCCTTCTCTGAATCCATAAATAACAGACACTGTCAAATTACTCATTTTCCAAACAATAACGAGAACTCCAGACAAAGGCCAGTTTTTTCAGACTTAAGTTAACTTGCCTTGGATTTCACTTTCCCGCTACTCCTAAGGGAATCACACAAGACTGCAAATCTTCCTCTCTCAAATCCCCTTACCCCAGTCAAAATTTGATCTCCTCTTCTTTTTGGGGCTTGCTGATTACTTTTGAGTGTAGATGCCAGACTTTAGTCTCGTAGCTCACCCTCACTGTGAGGCCACCTTAGGGGACCTCAGTCACTCCTTACTTTCATTTTTGTGTGTCCTACTTTCAGTGCACTCAAATCAGCCTCTACCTCTGTGCTAATTTTTAATCTCCTAACTCCAATAAACCTTTCTCTCTACATGTTAATGCTAAAACAGCATTCACTTTTGGGTTCCTAACTCAAGTTCTTGGCACCAAAATGCAAGCTATAGCCTAGTACTTGAAACAGTTGAATGAAACTGTCCTTGAATGGCTTAGATTCCTCCACATTTTAGTGGCAGCAGTTCTCCTATTTATGAAAAACTCCAGGCTTGTTCTACTCCGATGTCTTACAGTCTATACCTCTCATTCCTTGCAGCCCGTACTGACTCACCAGACTTACGCTGCTAACCCGGAAGGTACCATTAGATCTCATACCTTCCGTGCCACCCCACCTCCTCAGCCCCTTCCCACTGCTGTATGGACCTCCCTGACCACAGCACTCCCTCAGTCATCCTCTTCTGCAGACTATTTCCCACTGCTCTTCCTAGTTTGCCAACTTCTGCAAAACTTTGCTAAACCTTCACTTCCAAAACCTGATGACTGCTTTATCAGTTTTGCCAGGGGATGAGGACTACCTCAAACGGGAACACCTATAGCCAAAATAACAAGGATAATATAAAATTATTCTGACCACACCTACAGCCAGAAAACTTTCAGGTCTTTTCTGTTAAAGCCATTGCTGCAGAATAAAACTCATCTTCAAAAATCCCAATCCCACCTCTTCTAGGTGAAAATCTGAACTTCTGGGCTCTTCACATAGCCATTTCAATTCAGCTGTCTACAAACCCAGAAGTGGCATTACTGGATCATGTGGTAGTCCTAGTTTCAGCTTTTTTAGGAACCTTCATATTGTTTTCTAAAATAAATGTGTAAATTGAAATTTACCAACAGTGTACTAGAGTTGCCTTTTTTATTAGTGCATATCAACTACACAGAACCATGGGTTTAGTTGTGGCATATTTATACATATATGCAAAGTACTTTTATGATTCCCCCATTACCTAATGTCACCTTGTCACTGCCTCTTCTGTGACAGGTCCCTTTTTATTGTCATATTTTCCTTTTTTAAATGTAAAAAAATTTAAATGTAAAAAATTATACTGAACTCAAGGCGTCATCCCTATTTCGCAACTACTCTCCCGCTGAGCCCCATTCACAGTCCACACTTGTCTTTTTGTTTCTAAAATTCTCTTGTTTTAAGGCACAGGATCTCACTGTGTAGTTTAAGGTTGTTTTGAACAGACTTTGTAGCCTGGGTTAGCCTTGAACTTGTGGCTATTCTCCTGCCTCAGTCTCCCAAGTGCTGGAGTTACAGACACGGACCATGACACCCAGCTCTCACTTATGGTTTTAATGACTGTCATTCTAACGGGTGTGAGGTGACTCCTTGTGGGATGAATTTGACTAGAGATATAAAACATTTCTGTATGTATCTATTGGCCATTGATATCTTTTCTTTTGAGAAATGTCTATAGAGATCGTTTGTCTGTTTTTAAGTGGGGATCCTTATCTTTTTTGCTGTTGTTGGTGTTTTTTATGTATTTGGGATATTACCTCTTCATCATAAGCATGGTTTGAAAATATTTTCCCTTAATCTATGGGCTGTGTCTTCTTTGCTATTAAAAGGTTTTAGTTTGATGTGATCTTATTTATTTATTTATTTATTTATTTACCTGTGTTCTTAGAATCCTACCCAAGGAAGCATTGCTCAAAAAAATTTTCACAGAGCTTTTCCCTATGCCTTTCAGACATAACATAGAATTCAGTAGCTTCACTCCTAGGTGTCTACCAAGAATTGAAAACAGGTATTCAAAGAATAATTTGGACATGAATGTTCATAGTACCACTATTCATAGTAGTCCAAAATATCTAAATGTGCATCATCTGATAATAGAATAAAAATTTTGTTGGTATGCACAATTGAATATGATTCAGCCTTAAAGGTGTGAAGTACCTCAAAAGCATATGCTAAATGAGAGAAAAGAAAGATCAACAAATATCATGATTCCATTAATGCATACTTCTGAATTAACAAATTCCTGGTGATAATATATCGTTTTGTCAGGAATGACAGATGGATTGACCGCTAATAGGAATGAGCAATCCTTTTGGGGAAGAAGATGTTCTGAAGCTAGCAGATGTGAGGTAGCACAATGTTGTGGACGTAGTAACTGCCAACAGACTGTAAGTGGCAAAAATGTGAATTTTATTTTACACGTGTTTTGTCTCACAAAGCTTTTACTAGAAATTTAAGAAAATGCTACCTTTTCTTCAACTCTTTGCCATCTTCTCACACAGTAAAAGCTTGAGTTGTTCTGATTTTTTTTTTTGTGAGCAATACAAATCACAGATCTGTGATATTTGTGTGAGGCGCTTTAGTCTGGTTCTGAAAAGTTTAAAACATTTCTCAGTACAAAAATATCACTGCTTTTCTTTATGGTGTTAGGATATCTAAAATTCATTCATTTATTTATGTATTAGTGGAGGAAAACAACATTTTAGCAGTGGAGAATTGAGCTTCTTTCCTTTCTGAAGGCCTCAGCCATCATCTGATGGCGTGTGGTGTGGCCTTCCAGTAAAGGATGGATTCTCAATACATCCCTGAGTTCTCACAAGTGTATATCCTTGGAGTCTATTGTGTAGAAAGATATTGGCATGAGGTCCTGAACATGTGACTCTCTGATCTGCTGTTTGCCTTCTCTGCCAGTTGGAAAGGGAAATGAGCAGAATGATGCTCACGTGACTCACACAGTCCAGTTGCACTCACCAGGGTTGTGGGGACTGCGATTATGACTTTGGCCCCAGATGCCCTTGGAAGTTCATTTCCCACCCTAGTGAGATGGGCTGCACTATATGCGGCTCATGCGACTTGTGCACCTCGGAACTAAGCCCTGTTTGATCCCGTGGGCATAGTACATTTTGTAAATTACAGCTCATTTTTCTTTCTCTTGGTGACTAGGGAAGAGATTTAGATTTATATTTGCAGATTTTAGAAAGGAAATAGACTTTCTTGGCATAAATTTTGTACACTGCCCTGATTTCTGGTGTAATTTCATTTATAATTCATATCTGGTGATGACTCATTTTTCTCCTTTCATTAAAAAAATGACTATATTTCATTTAACTTTCTAGTAGGGCATATGCATTTTTATTTATTTTTTAATTGTAAAATTAAAAAACAAAAACTGATATAGAATTTCAAAATAGAATGATAGGAGATTAACACTTGTTAATATACAGCATGTTGTTATCTTCAAAGTATTTGTTTAGATTACAAGATGTAGGTATGAAAAAAACTGATGAAACAATTGAAAAATGAAAGTCCAAACTGTTGTTTTTCATGAGCTAACACAGAATAGTGGCATAATTACCTATTCTTATATGGTCATATGTATTTTTAAGTCAATATAATTCATTTCCTTTGGAATAAGATGTGGACCTAAAATAGAATCCAGAGACAACCCCCCAACCACACACACACATCTCTATTACAACCAGAAAAAGTAGGGCAGATCGCTGTCCTGTCACCTGTTCAGTGGCACACACACAGGGTCACATGCCCAGCCAGACAAACTCTTGGGTGTTTTGTTGGCAGTTGCTAATCCAGTGTCCAATGTCTTCAGGTAGGAGACCTTTCAACTAAAAGTCACCATCTACCATTTTGACTCTGAGCTGTGCATCAGAACCCGATTTACAGCAGCCTTGACGTCCTTGTTCCTCAGACTGTAGATGAGGGGGTTCAACATGGGTGACACGACCGCATAAAATAGCGCCAGCACCTTGTCCTGCTCAGCTGAGGCCTTGGAATGGGGCTGTAAGTGGGTGAAGAGGGCCATCCCATAAGTCATGGAGACCACAGTGAGGTGAGAGGCGCAGGTCTCGAAGGCTTTGCAACGTCCCTGAGTGGAGCGGATCTTCACGATGGAGGTCACGATGTGGACATAGGACAGAGAGACCAGGCAGCAGGGCAGCAGCAGCACCACCACACTGGAGGCCACTATGACCACCTGGTTGAGAGTGACATCTACACAAGCCAGCCTGACCAGTGCCATTGTCTCACAGGCCACATGGTTCAGCACATTGTGCCCACAGGTGGGCAGGCGCATGGTGACTGCTGTCTCCACACAAGAGTTAGACAGACCCACAAGCCATGGGACACCTGCTAGTGCCACACAGAGCCTGGGGCTCATCACTGCCGTGTAACGCAGGGGCTCACAGATGGCCACATAGCGGTCATAGGCCATCGCAGCCAGCAGCACAAACTCAGTCCCCCCGAGGGCCAGAGAGAAGAAGAGCTGGGTCCCACATCGGGCAAAGGAGATGGTCTTCTTCTCCAGGAGGAAGTGTGCCAGCAGCTGGGGGACCCCGCTGGAGGTGTAGCAGATGTCCACAACTGCGAGGTGGCTGAGAAAGAAGTACATGGGCAGGTGGAGTCGCATGTCCAGTGTGATCAAGAGAAGGATGAGCCCATTGCCCAGCAGGGTCAGCAGGTAGGTGGCCCCAAAGAGCACAAAGAGCCCAGCCTGGGTCTGTCTGTCATCTGAGAGACCCATTAGGACAAACTCATTCACCCAAGTCAAGTTGTCCTTCCTCATGGAGCAGGTGGGATGGGCTGCTGGGCTGTGGGCAAGAGTGTCAGAATGGGCAGGTAAAGCACTCACTTTTGAGGTTTCCGATTAATCGCCCAGCTGCGCTGTGAGATGACACAGAGGCACTGAACCTGGATTATTTATCCTGGATGCTTGGAGGACAGTACAATAAAGACAGTGCAAAAAGGGACACTTGGCTCTGACACTAAACTGTTAGGTTCTCCATAATGATGATTGTGCCTTGGCTATCCTCTAATGTCTAGGACTTTCGGTGTTATAATGAAAAGACAAGAAAATGAGAAATATAAAATAAGTGGTGGGGGAAAGAAAGAATGATAGAAGAAATTGGAAAAAGGAAGCAAAACAGAAATAAAAACTAAAGCAAAGAAAGCTGCAAAATGAGAATGTGAGGAAGGAAAGTGGAAGACAGGAAAGAAAGGAAGGGTCCTTCAGTGTGGGGTAGCAGTGGGCACAGAGTTGTAATCAGACACAAGGGAAAAACAGGGAGGCACTAGGGCTCTGGGTGTTATTTCTGAAGCTTGGGTTCAGCTGTTTTCAAACTTCCTCAGGCTCAGTCCACTTCACTGTTTTGAGGGGCGTCTTCTCATACCTCATTTCACCATCAGTCCAGGTGTAACTCACATTCTTTCAACCAAAGGTGCTGCCTCAAGCGAGGGTACCTGACTGTGAGGAAACAGGTGAGGCTTCTGATTCTGTTAGTTGCTATAATTTCACAAGGGCTAAAGGTTAAATGAATAATTGCAAAAATAGTAATTAAGGTAACTGTGCTGATAGGGAGAGGAGCAAGGTTAGTACTTGGCTAATTAAATTTCAAGCTTTGTAATTAAATTATCCCTAATTATTTCTTACTTCTCAGAATGATACACTTCACTTACTGAGATGGAAGTGATTTTTTAGATATTCAGTAAACTGTTTAAAAGTAATGTACCATGAGTATTTGGAAAGCAATGACACTTTCACCTACTGAACTTGAAGTGATGGATAAGGACTTAATCTCGATCTGCATGGTTCCTTTTCTTCAGCCAGGATGGCACTGAGTCTTCTTTCTCCAAGTTGCTGACTGGTATTCTAGAAACATGGGATTAAAGACTACCAACTTTTCTTAGTAAAAGTGTAATTTCTGGGCCTATATTTGTATCTCAGAAATATTCAATTGGCAAATATTTCATTGATGGAAAAATGTGTTGAGTATATCATGCATTATGCTTTCAGTCAAACTCTGGAAAATGCCAACTTTCAAAGTCAAGAGTTTGTGTGTCGAAGATCAGCATTGCCCCAGAATCAAATACAAAATTTAAAAAATTGGTCCTTGGTAAAAATCCATGGGAAGCCAACCAGAGCACATTTGAAAATCACTGGAACCAAACAGAGGACAAATGAAATACATCAGTGTTAGGCAACCCAGAGCAGAGCCACAAAATCAAATTCAAGAGACTGGAAAGCATAACTTAGTTGATGGCTCTCTTGGCTGGAAATAATGGTTGATTTCTAATTGTGCAGGGAGAGAGCAGAATGCCTGCATGGAGCAGGAGTCTCCTGCCTCCCATCAGCCCTGTCCTCCGGTGGCCAGAAGGTGTCACTATAGAAACTGGCTTTGGCTTCTCCTGAGTGAAGATTAGCTTGTGGGGTCAGACCTGAGGGAGCAGGTGGCTGGGACTCTGAGTGCTGCCCAGGGAGCCCATGGCTGCCCACAGAGCCTTGCCCTTGAGTAGGCATAAGAAGTTTCTCAATTTGGATCTGCTGCCATCTGTGGGCCACTTGTTGCTGTAGACACAATCCTCACTTTCAGGTTGGTGTCAGGGATCAAGAATTCCTCCAGAAAGTGATCCAAATTGCAGAAAATAAAAGTAACCATACAGGCCAAAACATTCCATCTCTTTCATTTTATAAAAAGGGGTCCCAGGGATCAGGCGTAAGGTGGTATGCCAAAGAACAAGATGTACCAGGACCAAGCTGAAACAAGGTTCAAGGCTGCACTCATTCCTCATCCCTCACAATGCCTATCTGTGAGAGAGTGTGGGGAGGGCTGAGGAGACATGGCCTAGAAAGCGAGACATCTGTGAAATCTTAGAGTGGAGGCTCAGGGCAGCTGCGTTGCCTTGTAGAGAAGTGTGCTGTGGTGAGCAGGAAAAGCTTGGAATGAGAAGTTGAGGAACATTTGCCCTAGTTCTCCTCCCTCCTTAGCCTGCTATGGGCAAGTTCCTGAGGCTCAGCTTCTTCCTTTGAAATGCATGAATAATAACTGTGCTACCTCAGAATAGTTTGAGTAAGATCAGATGAACAAATGAATATAAATGTGCCTTGTAAAATAGTGAGTAAAACTAGAGAGGCTCTCATAACTATACTGAGCAAGTGTGCACCATTGCAGTAAATTATGTCCCATAATATGTGGGCAAGAAACAATGTAAATAGGTGCTCAGGAGGTCATAATGTTAATAGCACATGTTGCATAAAGCTCCTTTGCAATACGTTCTACCAACTAAACCATCTAGTTCACTTAACTGTAGAAACCCTCTTTAGGTGTAGTGAAGATTTAAGGTAAAGTGTACACATCCAGTAGATAGGACAAACTCTCTACTCTTATGCCAATATAATTCTGATGCTTTTTATTGAGACGATATAAACTTTTAATTCATAGATAGCCTTTGTCACGGAGATTTCCATTCCACTTTTTTATTTTAAACAGCATAAATCAAGTGTCAGTTGCTAGAGCACATTGTGATCCAGATTATCGTGGGTTCTTGCTCAGAAGCTCAGGCTGGAAGGGCAGATGGACAGAATGAGTCAGCATAACGTCCTCAGAGAGGGCTCAGAGGAAGCTGGGTGATCATTCTACAACTGGAGACATCCAGTCTCATTATGTCAACGGGGAAGCAGATATGTAGAAATAATAAAATAGAAGGGAGGAATAGCCACTGCCTTGGCTTGTTGAAGTGGTAATATAGATTAAGGTGCACTGAGATAGGGAGAGCTGGGCTTCAGCCTGCATGATGGAATCATCTGTGTATTCTTGGACAAATTGCTCCATATTGAAGCCACAGTTTCTTCAATTGTAGAAGAGCTAGTTAGATAAAGTAAACAGGAGAAATTCTTATACTTCTTAAGGTTTGTGTTGAGTGGATACACACAGAGAA